>RJWJ010001897.1:0-114456 GCA_004363605.1 Indri indri | reverse complement strand
ATGCGCCACCATACCCGGCTAATTTTTTCTATATATATTTTTAGCTGTCCAATTAATTTCTTTCTATTTTTGGTAGAGACGGGGTCTCACTCTTGCTCAGGCTGGTCTCGAACTCCTGAGCTCAGAACGATCCGCCTGCCTCGGCCTCCCAGAGTGCTAGGATTACAGGTGTGAGCCACCACGCCCAGCCACATTATGTCTTATAGCCCTGCAAACATCATCGCTCTAATTTGGACTTTTGCTAACTGAGTGGCAGACAATTTCAGGACTTTACATTCTAATGAAAGGATGGCATATTAGAATTCTGTTTTGCTTATTGATGCAAAATCAGTTGAGGAAGTGATATATCTAATAAGAAAGTTGAGAAGTATTTATGTCTGAATAGAAATTCATTCCTTCTCTGCAAGGGCTACTTACTATTTTTGTAGTTTACTCAGGAGTCAGATTTAGATCTGCTTCTGTCACTTAATGCAAGGGTTTTACTGAGACCACTGAATACACTAAAGAATATGATGCAGATGATTTTAGCTTAGGAGATTTTTCAAGCTTTCCTGTAGTTGTCAATCACATGTCTGTGCTATTGAAAAATTCTCATTGTCCTAGGAATATTTAATTTGGGGCAGGATAATGTCCCACTTTGCTTGATGAGTTAGCTAAAAAACAAACAGTTCTGGGTAATTGAAGGAGGTGAATTGCGGTGAAGTAAGTGTATTTACATTGAATAGTTGAATGTTGAGATGTGAGTGCTACTGACAGGGATTGTAATTCCTTCATTTAATGTTCAGCCATTTTTTTTTCCATGATAAATTAAATACCAGGATTAGTTGCCCTTTTCTTTTAACTTTTTTTTTTTTTTTTTTTTAAGAGATGCGGTGTCGCTATGTTGCTCAGGCAGCTTTCAAATTCCTGGGCCCAAGCGATCCTCCTGCCTTAGCCTCTGGGTAGCTGGGGCTACAGAGTAAATGCCACCATACCTGGCTAGTTGTCTTTTTTTTTTTTTTTTTTAACTTTTTATTTTGAAGTAGTTTTGTATTTAAAGAATTGCTAAGATAATTCAGAAGGTACCTATATACCAATGTCTTATATAGCCATGGTACATTTATCAAAACTAAAAAATTTACCTTGGTGCAATACTGTTAAAGTACAGACTTTATTTTAACTTTGCCGGTTTTTCCACTAATGTCCTTTCACTCTTGTAGGATCCAATCCAAGATACCATATTGTATTTAATTTTCATGTCTTTAGTCTCCTTCAGTCTGTGACTGTTTCTCAGTTTTTGCTTGTTTTTCATGGCCTTGATTTTTTATTTTTGTTTTTAAGAGCTTGCTTTATTTTTCTGGAGTTTTTGCATGATGTCCATACAAAACCTTGTTCTCTTAATAGCCACTGGCAACACTGAACACCGTGACCACCTTGCTGGCAGCACACACGCCAAAGAAGGCACTGTTGTGGGAGTAGGCCACATCTGTCATGGGACCTCTGGCCTACAGGAGCTTGTCCTCATCCTTGAGCATGGTGCCCAGAATGGAGTACAGGCAGACATTGCCATCCATGCCCCCAGCAGCCACTGTGTCCCTGCCAGGGTGCACCGCTACAGCGTCAGGCTTGTAGCTAGGGTTGTTGATGCTGAAGCACTTCTTCTGATCCTTCAGCAGGATGATCTGCCCTATGTGCACAACCGTGGCATGTCTCCCAGGACCGACAGCTACATACTTTGAACATCCAGTTTCACAACTCCTTGTCTGCTGTAGTCCCACAGCATGAAGTTGGTGTACCACACAGTATTGTCCATACTGCAGCTGACAAGCTGCCCAGACTCATTCTTGATCACTCTGGACACCTGATTTGTGTGGTTTTCTTGGCAAAGGAAGGAGTGATTTTCACGGTAATTAATGTGTCCACCATGGCTCCTGGAGTAGATGTAGAACTTGCTGCTGTCTTTATGCACTGTCAGACACTGGATTGATTTACTGTGACCCTTGATGACCTGCAGGGGTTGCTGGGGTTGTTTTTGTCCAGGTAGTTGATGTACTCAGACAGAGAGATGCTGAGCAGGTGGTCCTTCTGCCATAGGCAGCCCACTTGCTGGTCTAGCACAGTGGAGCACATGGGAAACATGGTGATAACAGAATCATATTGACATCTGCAATCTTTGAAGTTTTGTCTCTGGAAGCAGGAAGCAAATGGGTGTTATCAGGAGTCCAACTAATGGCATAAACGTCATGGGCCTTGCTTCCTCCCAGTGTACACGCTTTCTCCCCACGTCTTCCTGTCATAGATGTGTATCTGGCCATCAGCACTGGCTGTGGCAAATCTGTTCCCAGCAGGAGAGAATCGCACAGGGTCCCCTCAAAGAATGCAGTGCAGGTACTGTTGTTTCCCATTGCCAGCCAGTATGGTGTACTCTGCTTGATGTCCACACTGTTGATGACTTTGTTGTATCCTGTGATCTAACCCACAGAAGAACCACTGTCCTACAGGAAGACAACTCCAAACTTCTTCCTTTCTTCCCCAACCATGCCAATCCTCTTACTGTCTTCTTTTGTTCACGCACCTGTACTTACAGTTGCCTCTTGGTCACCCTTCAAAGGATATGCACTCTAGTGGTACAGTTTTCCTTCTAGAGGACTGTTCTGGTAAAAGAGGATTTGGAAGTGTTGCAGGGCTGTTTGGACAGGAAATTTCAGGATCTTGCATGCCTAGAGCAAGGTCTAGAATTAGGGGAGGAAGCATGTACTCCAGTTAAACAAGTTCCCTTGGCCCCAAAGACCACTTGCTACATGGGGAGGATTGTACACAGCCAGATTGGGGCCCTCTAATGCAAGGAGTCCAGGGCTGGGGCCACTGTTGTTTAGGTCTAAGGGATCTGTGTTGCTACATTTCTCTTTCCTGAAACTATTATGGTCATCCAAGTCACAATACTCTACCTTTGGGTAGATTCCACTAGGATTTATTATGCTTTTTTTTTTTTTTTTTTAAGATAGGGAGTTTGTGGGAAGATTTAATTTCAGTAATTTCCTGAGTTGTTCTTGGCAGTGGCACATTACTCAATCTGACCAAGTGAATTTTTTCTTTCCAGTTATTTGTTTTGAAGCTAGAAGCCATAAGATGAAGCTTACAGATGTTAAGACACAGGTTACCTTGGAATAGTTTTTGGTTGTCTGTACTTTGCTATAAAGCAGAGATGCCACATTCAAAAGCCAACAGGGGTCATATGCATATAATCTAGGAGTGTTTGGCTATGGGAGATTGTAGAGCGTTTATTCGCCATTCTTTTGCGGCTGTGCAGGAAATTAGACCCAACCAACTCCTCTAGAAGCTAGATATCTAGATTCTTTTTAAAAAATGTAAAATTTACTGATTTCAGAATGTTGTCTCTCCCTGTCCCCCCCCCCCCAAAAAAAAAAACAAACCAAAAAAACCTGTGGTGAACAAAGAGCGCCTGAGCTACAAGTTGGGTTTGGTCTGCTGACTGGCAGTTTGCTAGTAATGGATAGATAGAGGGAAAGCCTGGGTTGGACCAAGACAGTATATTAAAGGCATAGATAACTCCTCCCCCCTTCCCCAACCATATTATTCTGGAGAGTAGTGAATTTTGAAAATAATCTGTGGGGAGGGGGAAGGAAAAAAAGGAGCTGAGCTGCAACTCTTGTCACAGAGGTCATGTCCTGTGCTTGAACAATGTGTAGGGATTGGTGAAAATTATTTTCAGACTACACAATGACTCTCAGGAAAGTTATGTTACCTAACAGAGGAGAGTACTGTCCTGTATTAGAGAGTGAGTTATATCTCAGCCTTAATCTTGCCAGTCTGGTTTTGTTTACACAGGGACTTTGGGACATCAAATTTGAGGATACTGTTTAATGGAAATGATAAACATCATAAAATTTTAGTTTGATTTTTCTCACAGTGCTGCTAATACTGCGTCATACTGTTTTTTTGTGTTAATTTGCATTCATAGACACAGGGCACTTGTGTTGGTAAATATACTACAAGTGTGATTATTTTTTGAGATTAGCACTTTCCAAAAGACAAAAGTTTAAAAATTAAATTTTAACAGTTTCAGCAGGAATATCTTTGCTCAAAGAATGAGGGTTTTCAGAACTGTAAAAAGAGTGCACTGTACATTCTTAGGAAAGCTTTTATATAAAAAAAGTTTTTAAAAAATGGTTTGGATTTTTTAAAAACAAGAGTGCCAACCATAATTCTTGAAGAAAATTGTGCTAGCAAATGTGGGGACTAAAGAATATTTAAGGCTGGGCGTGGTGGCTCATGCCTGTAATCCTAGCACTCTGGGAGGCCAAGGTGGGCAGATTGTTTGAGCTCAGGAGTTCAAAACCACCCTGAGCAAGAGCGAGACCCCGTCTCTACTAAAAATAGAAAGAAATCAATCAGACAACTAAAAATATATAGAAAAAATTAGCCGGGCATGGTGGCGCATACCTGTAGTCCCAGCTACTCAGGAGGCTGAGGAAGAAGGATCGCTTGAGCCCAGGAGTTTGAGGTTGCTGTGAGCTAGGCTGATGCCACGGCACTCACTCTAGCCCGGGCGAAAGAGTGAGACTCTGTCTCAAAAAAAAAAAAAAAAAAAAAAGAATATTTAGGAATTTTTGCGTCCACAAAGCATGTACTGAATTGGAAACATTGAACTTTTCAGCTTTTGGCATTGCTTCTCAATTGCTCTTATCTGTTTCACAAAAATGAAAAGAAAATCAACTCTGAAAGTATGTAGCAATTCAGAATTTAGGCTAACATTTGTAAATTTTTATTTGAGAAAATTTTCTCATGTCCCAGGTAATTTTGGTGATAGGACAAGGGATGACGTCAAGTCAGTTAAGTTCTTAGAATTCAGTGACAACTACAGTAGTCCCCTCTTACCGCAGCTTAGCTTTCCACATTTTCAGTTCCCATGGTCACTGCAGTATAAAAATATTAAGTGGAAAATTCCAGAAATAATTCATAAATTTTAAATTGTGTGCTGTTCTGAGTAGAGTGATAAAATCTTGTACCATCCTGCTCCATCCAGGGCGGATTGTGAATCATCCCTTTGTCCAACATATCCACGCTCTCTACGCTGCCTGTTACTCACTTAGTAGCTATGTTGGTTATTAGAGCAAAAATCATAAATATATATAGGGAAAAAACATAGCATGTGTGGAGTTAGATACTATCTGCAGTTTTAGGCATCTTTTTGGGGATCTTGAGATGTATCCCCCTCGGATAAGGGGAGACGACTATATAGCAAGAAGAGTTCACGTTTGTCTGATGTTATGTCAGAAGGTGGCTGTTAGATATTAGGAATGTGCTCTATGGTGGAGTGTCCACTGGACTGTTGAATCTTCTGGTAGTTTGAGATCAGAAACTGAAGGCTCTTGGCAGGTAGGTGGGTGTGGTGATTGTGGTGGTGCTTTTAAAATGCCCAAATAGTAGCTATATAGCTTTTTTTTTTTTTTCAAGACAGGGTCTGCCTCTGTCGTTCAGACTGGAGTGCAGTGGCACAGGTATAGCTCATTGCAGCCTCAAACTCTTGGCCTCAGGGGATCTTCTCACCTCAGCCTCACAAATTGCTAGGGCTACAGGCATGCACCACCATGATGGGCTAATTTTTAAATTTTTTGTACAAAGGGTGCTCTTAAACTTCTGGCTTCAAGAGATCCTCCTGCCTCCGTGTCCCAGTGTTCTCAGGCATGAGCCACTGCACCTCCATATCCCATTTTTTAAGGTAGTTTAACCATGCTACTATTTATGTATGGTAGGAATACCACAAGCAGTTTAGGATGTATGGTTTTACACTGGGGCTTCTTTGAACTGTAGTCTTCAATGGCAGTTAAGTGATTCCCTATTGTAGCTATTTGAATAATCATTATCAATCCCCTGCCCAGTAAATCTACACAGATGTTATGATTATCACCTTTTTCCAGTTTGAAGAGATTCTTTCCAGCATTTGAATACATTGATTTTAATCATTACATTGGTTTTAAGCCATTGCAATAGTAAAATTTTCTGAGTTGCTAGGGGCAATAGATGTTGGCATATTTATGAAGGAGTGTGGTATAGTATTAGTTTATGATTTGGAAACTTCTGAATGATTAAAGCAAGATCAATAAGACTTGCTTTTCAAAAAATCTTTAAATATCTGAGACACAACATAAACTTGAATGAACTATTTGAAAGATGGTCTTACTAATAGCCTATCTAACAAAGGAAAATAAACCATCAAACAGAAAGTAAGAGAAATAAATTCACAACACGACTGCCCTTTGTTTAATTAAAACACGTGCGGGCCGGGCGTGGTGGCTCACACCTGTAATCCTAGCACTCTGGGAGGCTGAGGCGGGTGGATCGCTCAAGGTCAGGAGTTTGAGACCAGCCTGAGCAAGAGCGAGACCCTGTCTCTACCAAAAATAGAAAGAAATTAATTGGACGGCTAAAAATATAGAAAAAAATTGGCCGGGCATGGTGGCGCATGCCTGTAGTCCCAGTTGCTTGGGAGGCTGAGGCAGGAGGATCGCTTGAGCCCAGGAGTTTGAGGTTGATGTGAGCTAGGCTGAAGCCACGGCACTCTAGCCCGGGCAGCAGAGTGAGACTCTGTCTCAAAAAAAAAAAAAACAAAAAAACAAAAAAAAAAAACCACGTGTGGCCTAGCTTGTTATCTCTAAGTTCTTTCTAGCTGTATACAGATTTCACATCCTAACACTGTTCATTTGCATCTCAGAGAAAAAACCTGGGCTCTTTGTATCCTAGGAAAAAACTTCGTAGGCAGTTATGAAGAAATTATATTGCTCTGTAATAGTATTTTTTCAAAATGGAAATACTTTACTGTATTCTCAGTGTTTAACTAAAATTGGTAAGCGCCCATTGTAAAAAAAAAAAATTGCACACACTGTCGAGGTTTAGACAGTGAAAATGCTTCTTAATGTACTCCTACCCTGCATAGTTAATGTTTAAAACTTTCAGAATGTTCAGATTTTTCTGTGAATGAATATAATTACAAAAATGCACTTATATTCTACATACTATTTAAAGTTTCCTTTTTTACTCAGTAATTCATTAAAGGCATTTATCTGTCATTTAAGTATATTTTTACATAAAAATCTCCCCTTTATTTAGCTGCTTAGCAGTAGTTGTTTAGATGAATTGGAATATATTTAACCAGCCACTACTGAGTGTATTTAGTTCCTTCTCCCACCATTTTTTGTTATTTTTAAATTTTAATTTAATGCAATTTATTTTTTTTTGAGACAGAGTCGCTGTCGTCCGTGCTAGAGTGCAGTGAAGTCAAACCCCTGGGCTCAAGCGACCCTTCTGCTTCAGCCTCCCAAGTAGCTGGGACTACAGGTGTGCTACCATGCAAGGCTAATTTTTTCTATGGGGGGTCTCACTGTTGGGATCTTGATGCTGCTCAGGCTGGTCTCAAACTCAAGTGATCCTCCCACCTCGGCCTCCCAGAGAGCATATTTTGTTATAATTTAACCCTTTTTTGAAACTCTGGAACATATGTCTAGGTGTACTTTCTATTACAGACGATTTTTCAACCTTATGATGGTGTGAAAGCAACATGCATTTTGTAGAACCCATTGTGTTTTTTACTTTCAGTACAGCATTCAAAAAATTACGTGAGATAGACAACAGTTTATTATCAAATAAGCTTTGTGTTGGATGATCTTGCCCAGGTGTAGGTTAATGTGTCTCTGAGCATGTTTAAGGTAGATTAAGCTATGATGTTTGGTAGGTTAGGTGTATTAAATGCATTTCGACTTAAAATGTTTTTGACTTATGTATTGGTAGTTACTCCCTCATATGTCAAGGAATATCTGTATTTCCTAAGGATACATTTTTAAAAGTAGTCCAGGTGTGGTGGCTTATACCTACGGAGGGGTGGTGGACCCAGTTATGCACAAGCAGGTGCTCTGGCGGTGCAGCCTGACCCATTGTTTGAAATGAAAGATGATTCTCAATGACATTTTTGTCAATTCCCTTATTCTTCAGTCTCCTCCTTTTGCATTTGAATTAGAGAATTTGTGATGATGAATTTTAGGTATCTTCGGTGGGGAAGGGGCTTTTTGGTTTTGAGAGTAAGTAGCCAATTTGACGGACACTATCCATGTGCTGGTATCAGGAGAGATCATACAGGGAAGCCACTAATGAGATTTCCTAGGGTGCCTTATATAGTGCCGTATCTTTTTGGTGCTGCAGAAAACTAATTGTCATTTGATCAGAGAGTTGTAAATCCAAGTAAGCCTTCATATAAGTTATATAATATTAATAATTAATATCTGCAAGAAATCCCTGTTAGAGTAATTACTGAAGTTCTTGAATGTGTCACATTTTTTAAAAGCTATATGGATGGAAGAGCAGTTACTTTGTAAATGTATAACGTATACCAAAGATGATATCTGAATAAAGAGGATAGTGATTTTATTTTTGAATGCAGAAGTTATCTAGGTCAGTGACTTCCTTCCTGACCTCTGTCTCCAAATTTATATAAAATGTGTTTTATTAGAGCATTTCTTGTTTTCTATGTTAATTGCCATTCGGAAAATTTTATTTCCCAGAGACTGGAGAAATTGACTAATAAGCAATTAGAAAAATGTCAAAATCTGCCAATAATGCTTCAGAGTTTAAAATACAATTTACAAATGTGTATGTGTATGTGTGTGAGTGTGTGTGCAATTTGGGTGTGTAATAACTAAAACCAAACATTAGTGCTTAAGCAGTGTAAAAGAAGAAACAATGAATTTGTACACCATGATTGTGTTTAGACTTTAATAACTTTTTTTCATAGTATACTATGTTCAATGAAGGTATATTTGTATTTAGGCATTTCATAAATGACAATGTTTTATATTTATGTTTTTAGATTTAATAATGAGGAATTAGGTATCTTAAATTATTTTTCCCCTACTTTAATAATTTTCATCAAGGCCCGCAATTTTCTTCAAACATATTTCATCTTGAGATTAGGAAGGTAAACAAATGGTACTTGAACTGGCAAAATTATTTTTCCTTGAGCGTAATATTCTCTGTGTAACTATACACTTTTAATTAAAGACTTAAAATCTGGTATTGTTTATTTATCATTGAATAGTTTGGTTTAGTAATATTAATTAAAGTTGGTTTTAAAATTTTAAAACATTCAAAACTATGATTTCTTCTGATTTGTAATTTTTACTTCATTGTTCATAGGACACTAAATTTTCCAGTTAAAGGTTTCTATATTTGTTCTCCAGATGATGCGTCCTAATATTAATTTTTCAAAGCAACAAAAAATAAATCTGTCTCATTTTAGTATCAGGTCATAATTCCATTATTCACAGAAGCGATTGAGTAATCAATGATATATTACTTGTTAAAAGATAACTTTCTGATAGAATTAATGAAAACTGTTTTAGAATAGCTTTTATTACATAACAATTCTTACATTGATCCATCCAAATAAAGGTGAAGAAATTATCCTTTTGTCCTTTTCTAAAATATTAATAGTTTCATATGTGCATTGATATTTGGAAACTATTAACTGAATAATAATATTAAAACAGGCAACATTGAGGAGGGAAATGACTATACAAATGGAATTCTCAAGTTATTGCCCTCAGTCAACCGTTTCTAGAGTTTACTGTTGAGCTTTAAAAAACTTCACATAAGGCAGGGTGTGGTGGCTCATGTCTATAATCCTAACACTACAAGGCCGAAGGATCACTTCAGGCCATGATTTCAAGATACCGCCTTGTGCGATGGCTCACGCCTGTAATCCTAGCACTCTGGGAAGATTGCTTGAGGTCAGGAGTTCGAGAGCAGCCTGAGCAAGAGCGAGACCCCCATCTCTACTAAATAATAGAAAAAAACTAGCCAGTCAACTAAAAATAGAAACAAAAAAGTAGCCTGGCGTGGTGGCTGAGCACCTGTAGTGCCAGCTACTTGGGAGACTGAGGTAGGAGGATCACTTGAGCCCAGGAATTTGAGGTTGCAGTGAGCTTTGATGATGTCACTGCACTCTAGCTGTTTGATAGAGCAATACTCTATCTCCAAAAAAAAAAAAAAAAAAAAAAGGTGAGACCTCATCGCTATTAAAAAAAAAATTAGATGGTGTGGCATTGTGTACCTGTAGTCCCAGCTACTCAGAAGGCTGAAGCAGGAGGATCACTTGAGCCCAGGGGTTTGAGGTTGCATTGAGCTGTGATGATGCCACTGCACTATAGCCCAGGCAGTAGAGTGAGACCTTGTCTCAAAACAAACAAACAAAAACTTCACAGGAAATTCTTAGGGAAAATAAATAAGGAATGTATTAAGTTGCTTTGCAAATGAAGTTATTGCTTTTGGTAAGTTGTATTTGGTAGTGAAATTTTAATGTAGACAAATTTGATTTTCACTTCTGTTGTGACTATTTTAAAGAATAAAGTCAGGTTCTGTGAAACTCTGATATTGGACACATTTGGGTGAAGAGTAGTACCTCTCCTGTGGTGTGAGGCCTGAAATATAACTAAGCTATAATGAATCTCCATTATGTTTGCTTAAAAGCAGCTATTTAGTGATTGAACTCGTGTCATTAATTCTAGAAATTTATTAAACATGGATTTTGTACTAATATCAGAGGAGGATACAGAAATGACACTGAGTAGTGGTTTTAAGGTATAATACTGGAATCACCTGGGGAGCTTTTATAATATATATGTATTTGGACCATATCCCAGGCCTTTTGATGCAGAATCCTGCTGGCTGGAGGCCAGGCAATATAGTTTGGTTAAAATCCCCAGATAATTCTGATTAAGATTACTGAAATTAATTCTGAATAAGATTACTCATCTGATTAAGATTACTGCAATTCTATCCTTAAGGAATATATAGTTTTTCAGAGGAAGGAAAATTATATTCTTGCAACAACATGGGCTGACTATGTATAATGATAGTAATAATGATAATTATAGCTAACATTTGTAGGGCACTTATCCTGTGCAAAGCATTGATTTTTAGTTACTGTGGATATTTGTACTAATCTTGTGTCTCAGTAGCCCATTCTCAGTATAGCAGCCAGAGCAATCTTTTAAAAACGTAAAGATATCGCTCTCCTTGTTTAAAACTCTCTAATGGCTTCTCATTGTGATTAGAATAAAATGTAAACTCCTCCTTACGATCTGTAAAGTTGTACCTGGTCTGTTTGGGTTCTCTGATCTCATCTCCTGTGATTCTCTCTCTGTTCATTCTCCTGTGTTCACACTAGCATTCGTTTCCATGTTTAGGCATTTACACCTGCTCTTTTGGCTAGATCGCTTTTCCCCAGATCTGTGACAGGTTGCTCCTCATTATCAGATTTAACTTTCAGTGAGGTTTCTGTTGTTCACCCTGTCTGAAGTTGCTCTTCTCAGATTCCTCTTTCCTTAACATGTTTTGATGTTATGGCACATACCTTAGTCTGAATTTGCCTTATCATGTGCTATAATAGTTTATTGTTTTCTCTTTCTTGGAATATAAACTCATTGAGCCCAGAAATCTTGAACATCTTTAGTTATGCCTATATCTCCTGGATAAATCCACAGAGTCAAATAGTGTGCCTTGAAATATCATCACATAAAAATAAAATAATGGTGCAGTTATTATAACTCTGCTATAACAAAGTATGTTAGGCTTTTTCTATGTTTCCTCATTTGAAAGTACTTGCAGTTAGAGTTGAAAATTTTCTGTAAAATTATTTAATATACAGTCATGCATCGCATAATGATGTTTTGGTCAGTGATGGACCACATACAGTGGTGGTTCCATAAGATTATAATGGAGCTGAAAAATTCCCATCACGTAGTGATGTAGCTGTTGTAACTTTGTAGTGCAATGCATTACTTTTGTGTTTGTGGTAATACTGGTGTAAACAAACTACTGCACTGCCAGTTGTATAAAAGTATAGCACATACAGTTATATATAGTACATAATACTCGATGATAAATGACTGTTACTAGTTTATGTATTTACTATACTTTTTATTATTTTAGAGTGTACTCCTGCTTATAAAAAGTAACTGTAAATCAGCCTCAGGTCATTCAGGAGGTATTCTAGAAGAAGGCATTATTATCATAGGAGATGACAGCTCCATGCCTGTTGCTGTCCCTGAAAGACTTCTTTCAGTGGGACAAGGTATGGAGGTGGAAGACAGTGATATTGATGATTCTGACCCTGTGTAGGTCTTGGCTAATGCGTGAGTCTTAGTTTTTAACAAAAAAGTTTAAAAAGCAAAAAAAAAAAAAAAAATCTAAAAATAGAAAAAAGGTTTACAGAGTAAGGATGTGGTGGTGTGCATCTGTAGTTCTAGCTTCTTCGGAGACTGAGGCAGGAGGGTCCCTTGACCCCAAGAGTTCAAGTTCAGCCTGGGCAACATAGTGTGACCGTGTCTCTTACAGGAAAAAATAAATAAATAAATATTTTGGTACAGCAGTACAGTGTGTTTGTGTTTTAAGCTAAGTGTTATTACAAAAGAGTTAAAAGAAAAAAAGTTTATAAAGTAAAAAGATTACGGTAAGCTAAGGTTTATTATTGAAAAAATAATGTCCCCCAGGTAAATCCTAAATTAATGTAGCCTTAAGTGTACAGTGTTTATAAAGTCTACAGTAGTGCACAGTAATGTCTTAGGCCTTCACATTCTCTCACTACTCATTCACTGGCTGACCCAGCTCAATTTCCAGTCCTGCAACCTGTATTCATGGTGAATGCCCTATACAGGTGTACCATTTTTTATCTTTTATACTGTATTTTTACTGTACATTTTCTATGTTTAGATACACAAATACTTACCATTTTCTTACAGTTGCCTATATTATTCAGTACTGTAACATGTCGTACAGGTTTATAGCCTAGGTGGGTAGTAGGCTATATGATCTAGGTTTGTGTAAGTACACTCTATGTTTGCACAGTGAAAGAATCACCTAACATATCCCATCATTAAGCAACACATGACTGTGTTTCTCCTAACAAGGATGCCTTTAGTTCATCAGACTTTATGCTAATTATCTCTTGTGGAAAAAAAAAAATCTCGAAGTTAGTGATATAAATCAAGAAGACTCATTATTATTACCTATCATGATTCTAGGGCTTGACTGGGCTCTGTTAATTGATTCTTGCCCAGGTTCTCATGTGGTTGCTGGAGCTGCTTTACTTACATGTCTGGCGGTGGATCTGCCTATTGGTCAGAGGCTGTGAGCCAGAGCACCTACGTATGGCCTCTCAGATTTGGGTTTCCTTACAGCAAGTGGCTGGGTTCCAAGGGCAAGTGGATGAAAGGAAAAAGGCAAAGGCCTAAGTGGAAACTGTATTTTTAGCCTAACCTTGGATGTCATACAGCATCACTTCTACCGTGTTTCATTTGTAAGAAGCAGGTCATTAAGGCCAGCCCTTATTCCAGTAGAGGAGAAGAGGATTTCACTTCTTGAGGGGAGAAGTATAAGAGAATTTGTGGACATGTTAAAACTACCACAGACCTCATCCTGCAAAACAGTTGCATTTCATTAGGATTAAGTTCTAAAGTCAGCGTATGTGGAATATGTCACCATGGAGACCATCATACAGTCTCTCTCAGCAATAACCAGGATTTTCTTTAGGTTCTGGAAAAGGTCACTGTTTCTTCCACTGCATATCAAATAAGGTGTATTTGTGTTCAGTGCCTCTCCTATATGAAAAATGTATTTAAACACTAGAGTAGCATCCAGCAAGGTGCAGTTATCAGACTGTGAGAGGCTCTGTGGAAAAGAAAATTGATATCACTATCAAACTCATTTTAAGACTTACATTTACTGAATGAAGAAGGAAGGTAGGCAGAGACACTTGCATAATTACTTTTATTTTGAAATTTAATTTAATTTTGGGAAAAGGGTGTGTTGCTCAATGCCTATGAAGTAAATACATGAATGATGTGACTCCTTTCTTTTCCCAAATCTTTGTTTCAAATAAGAGAGGAAATGTAATCATAATTGAGAGGCTTCTTCCCTTCTTATACTAAAAATAATGCAGTATAGGGTTTAAGGAAGTATAAATGAATGAGAAATAGTACCAACTTTAAGCTAATGTGAAATTGTCATTAAAAAAAAAAGCTAATGTGAGAACAAGCACTCCAGCAAAGGCATGCTCACCCAACACCAAATAAGACAAGTAAACAAGAAAACATAAAAACAAAGTACCTGTGAGAATGAATAGTATATATAAAATATTTTCAAATGAACAAGTTCTTTCAATTGAGTAATAAGATCATCAAACTTTATGTATCCTTAATAGAAAGGAAAAACTATTATTTATTCAACTTTGATTATGTCACATGTTCTTCTGTTGCTGATTGAATTACTTTTGGGAAAAGTAATGAGAATGAAGCCACTCAACATATCTTTGTGTTGGATATTCAGGTATTCTTTTTGTTTGTTTTGAGCAGATTCTCAGCTCTGTCACCCCAGGTAGAGTGCAATAGCATGATCATAGCTCACTGTAACATCAAACTCCTAGGCTCAAATGATCCTCTTGCCCCAGCCTCCCTAGTAGCTGGGACTGCAGACATGTGCCACCACACCTGGCTAATTTTTTCTGTTTTTGGTAGAGACAGGGTCTTGCTGTTGTCAGGCTGGTCTTGAACTTCTGGCCTCAAGCGATCTGCCCGCTTCAGCCTCCCAGAGTGCTAGGATTATAGGTTTGAGCCACTGTGCCTGATCTTTTCACGTATTCTCAGAACAACTAAAATAATAGGCATTATACTCATTTTTTTTTTTTCACATAAAGAAATTGAGATCAAAGAGATAATGTGTTCAGGATTACAGAATGGTAAATGGTGGAATCTAGACTGGAATGTAAAGCAGTATTATTTCCAAAGCCATTTTCTTTTGTGTTCAACTATGTTATTCCTCGAATTTGCAGTGGTTCATTGGTAGGCTTTCTGTTGTTTGGGAATTCCATCTGTTAAAATTGTATTGTCAACAACGTTGAGTATGCAGGGCTTTTTTTGTTTTGTTTTTTTATCAGCGTTGCCCAGGCTGGTCTTGAACTCCTGGCCTCAAGTGATCCTCCTGCCTGGGACTCCCAAAGTGCTACGATTACAGGCATGTGAGCCACCACCCCTGGCCCGTGTGCAGGTTTTAACAAGTGGCAGTGACACAGCTTGATTTTGCGTCACTCGCAAACATACCCCCTGCTCCCCCAGGGAGCAAAAACAAGTAAATCCCACAAAAACAAAAACCACATACAAACATAGCTTCTAGGAACAATAGTTTCAGGTATTTTCAGGTAAATTGTTCACATATCTTAAGCTTTTCAGTTCTGTTTGTTCCAAGGTGGTCATGTATTGTTGTTTTTCAATAATCAGATTTAATTGTTTCACCATTTTTGTTTAGGAAATTACTGCTTAAATTTTTTTTTTTAATATTAAGCATGGTAAACTTCAGATGTTTTTGTTTTTAAAGACCTGTTTCTTATATACTGAGTGGCTTCACTTTAGTTACCTTGCCCCAAAGTAATTGAATATGCAACAGAAGAAAATATGACATTTTAATTGTCCACATCAAATTACACAATCTAGTGCAGTATGAAGACTGCACTGTTAAGTTAAAATATTGATGAATTTTGTTTATTAAACCAGGCAGTGGGAGATGTGTTCTAGGGAAATAACAGTGAATTGTAAAGTCAGGGAAACTGGATTCTAGTCTGAGCTCTGTCATTGTAATCTTGGAAAAGTTACCTTCTGTGTTGGTTTCATTACCTTTTCTGTAAAGTAAGGTATGATCAACTACAGGGATGTTGTAAGGATTTAGTACATGAACATGTCTGGCATGCTGTAGGTGATGAATAGGTTTTTGCTGAATATCTTTCTTTGCTTTTGACTTCCTACTTTTAAAAGCATGAATGTGAAATACTAAGTAACATACCCCTCATGTTTTATAAGTCACATTACTGGCTAAATAATACCAGGATTGTTTTTAGCTCCACAGTGCTAACCAAATGATCTGCCTAAAACTTAAACTAGACTGTGTCACTCCTTTGCTTTTAAGTCTTTAAAAACTGCTGCTTACCAGTTAAAGTCCACATTACTTAGCATGATATTCAAAGCATTTGAGTTCTGCCTTCTGCTGACCCATCCTAATCTCATTCCTATGTATTTCGAAATCTACCCTACCTACCTACGTAATTTGATCTGCTAGTAACACTGATTACTTCTTTTTAGTATACACAGAGTTCTTCTACACTTTGGTTTATATATGCTGTTCTGTCCTGCTAGACTGTTCTCCCTTACCACCAGACTATTTGGTCTCCTTTTTTCCAAATTTGTAACTTTGTATTATTTTTGATGGATGTATTACATTATATTATGATTATTTGCTATCATGTTTTACCTATAATTAGAAGTTCCTTGAGGCAGGAATGCTATACATAGAGCTCAGCACCTAGTAACTCAGTAAGTGTTTGTTCTCCTTCTGTCATATTTGTATTATTTATATTGTTGTATTTAGCATCAGAAAGCCAAATGTGGTCATTCAACATTAATTTATTTGACTGATTCTGTTTGTTAGTTTAGTCCAGAATTGCTACTTAGGTGTTTAGATTTGACTTGTTTGTGTCCATGAAATCTAATAGCTTTGACAATGGCTCTACACTGGTTGATATGTGATGAAAATAGGCTGAGTCAGGTATCTAGAAATGACTGTGACAATTGAGATAATATCTTTTTTTGTGTATGACTGTTTTTTTCAGTGGTTAAAGTCTGTGTTGTATCAAGTCTTTAAGTTTAGGTCTCTTAACTTTGGAACACAAAGTTCCCCTTTTAGAAGAATAGGTATTGAGCCCTTGAGGATGGGTGGAAAGGTAAAGAATAGTGATTTGCAAAATAATTGATGGTCATATTTATATTTGACTTTTCCCTTATTTGAAGTTCCAGATTTTCAGCTCAGAAGCTTTGGTATAAGTAAAGTGTATTAATAGGACTCGAGGATGAAAGTAACAGAGACCAGTAAAAATAGGGTAATAATAAGGATGTACCAGTGTCTTATGGACACTTAAGGCCTAGAATGCAGTTAGTCTCAGAAAGGAATTAGAACAAATAACTGGATGACCATCAGGAACCCAGGACCATCACTATTTTATATTTTCCTTTCTTCAGATGAGCATTCTGTTTCTGTGTCCTTATGGTGGAAGGCAGCAAATCCACAGATTCTGACTTCAGATGTTATAGTTCCACTAAATATGGAGACTGACTTGCTATCTTTCAGTCCCACTTACACATCCTGGGGAGAGAGAAGATGATTGACTAGCTTGAGTCAAGTGCCCATCCCTTTTCCAATCTGCTACAAGTAAGTGGGCAGTGTTACCTGGTACTAAAATAGATATCAGTGGGCCACCCCTTTCAAATGAGAGAATAACCCTCAGAGCAGGGCTGTTGGATTGTGCAGGTTGCTTATTGCACATGCTGCTTGCCAAGCCTTATACCTATAGGGCTGTAGTTTTAAAATTTGCATGAAGATACTTTATGGATTTGTGGTGACCTTTTCTCAGAGAAAGGAGTCATTGTGAATTGGGAGGCTATTCTAAATGTGTCTGCTGTCATTTTTTTTTTTTTTTGGTATCTATTGTCCATCTTCATGTAGCCAAACTCTCAGTATTGAAATTTTAGAATGATTCCCACCCGTGGGCCATGGAGTTTTATTGCAGCAAAACCAAAAATCCACATGCATATACGTGTTTTCTCAACAGGAATATTGCAAATAGAATTGTTATCATGGGGGTCCTTGACATTTCGGGACCTGCTAAGGTGTCCTTACACTTATTGAGAACCATTGATGCTATGGAAAGGCTGAGTCTAAGACATCTTACTTGTCCTGTGACCTTTGCTTGTATTTCAACATGCATAAAATTTACCTAACTTAGAGGAATGTCAGAGTTCAATGTATGTGAATGAACCTGGCACTAAGCACCCAGCAGTTTCTACAGAGACATTTAAAGAATATTTGTTACTTAAAGGTACGTTCAGTAAAATGTTTGATTAGTAAAAGAAGCTTAAATTTTTGTTTTTCTTGTCCTCTCTACATCAGTAATACAACATGAATGTGTCTTCAACCCTAAGGGATGTTTGGGATAGTTTAATAGAATTATGGATTTTTGTGCCTAAAATATTAATAGATCTGAATCCTACTAAAAGTGAATCTTTTTAAAGATAAGATTTTCATCAAGTGGTGGCATTTTTAAGCTTTACTTGTAAATGTTAATGATTAACCTTTAAAAATCCTTCTGTAAGATGTTGAGAGTGATCTAGCTTTCTTTGGAAGGTTTGTGATGTTCATAATCATTGCCAACCTAAATTAACACTGAAGCAAACACTCAGCTTGGGCCCAGGAAGGGGAAATGAGGATTTCAAGCTGGCCGCCTTCTTTTGCTAATTTCTACCTTTTTTCTGTTGTTTCCTCTGGCTTCTTTATCTCTTTCACTTCACTTCAATTTAGGAGAAAAAAGACACAAAGAAATTCACCTTAAGAAATTAGGGCCTTGTTTTTCCTGGTGAATTTGTATTTTAATAGAGGTTGTTTGAAAAGGGCCCAGAAGAAATAACTAATGGTGGAATTGCCTGCACTACAGCTCTCATGTCCAGGATTCTCAAATCAGGTCATGCTTTTCAACAGATCTGGCTCAGTTTCTAGGGCAGTGGATACACTGCATGAAAACATTTTATTTGTAGTCAGCTTCATCTAAATTACCACTTAAAGAACCAAAAAAGTAATTAGTATATTGAAGTGGGCCGGCGTCTGTAGTAAGGCAAAAGGCCTCACCTGACGAAAGGATTTGATTCAGTAGTAAAGTTATATAAAGGTAAATTGGGAATAGATTGTAAAGGTTTGGAGATTAAGTGATTTATTTTAAGTTTTTGAAGGGGAAAGGGAGATAGTAAAACAAATGATTTTAAGGAAAAAATCAGATGCCAAGTGAATTGAACTAGGAAATCAGTTTGGAATCTGTCGTGTTAACACGTAAAAGTGGCATTAATTGGTGTCCCTAATATTTTTCTTTTAAAGATATTTTTTATAGTAAATTGGAGTATAATTCACATACCATAAAATTTACCCTTTTACAGTACACAATTAAGTAGTTTTAGTATATTTACAAAATTGTGTAACTGTGTAACTGTGTGTCTGTGTAACTGTCTGTGTAACTGGAATCACTGTCTGATTCCAAAACATTTTTATCAGTTTTTACAAAAACCCCCATACTCATTAGCACTCACTCTCCATTTTCCTCTGCCTCCAGACCTTCGCAAACCACTAATCTATTTTCTGTCTGTGGGTTTGCATATTCCTGACATTTCATAAAAATTAAATCATTCAATATATGCCCTTTTGTACCTGGCTTCTTTAACATAGCATAATGTTTCCAGAGTTCGTCCATATTGTGTTGTGTATCAGTACCCTCCTTTTTAATAGCTGAATAATATTCCACTGTATAGATATATTACATTTTGTTTATCCATTCATTAGCTGATGGACATTTGGGTTGTTTCTACTTTTTGGTCACTATGAATAATGCTGCTTATGAACATTAGCTATAAGTTTTTCTGAGAACATGTGTTTTCAGTCCTCTTGGTTATGCATCTAGAAGTAAAATTGTTGTTGGGTCATATGGTATCTATGTTTAACTTTTTGGAGGAACTGCCAATCTATTTTCCAAAGCAGTTGTACCATTTTGCATTCCCATCAGCAGTGCTTGAGAGTTCCCGTTTTGTCACATCCTCCCAGCTTGTTATTGCCTGTCTTGATTATAGCCAGCATAGTGAGTGTGAAATGGCATATATGGGGGCTGTTCAGAAAGTATGCAGCCATGTCCTATGAAAAATAAAGACATACATGGCTGGATACTTTCTGGACAGCCCCTGTATATCATTGTGGTTTTGACTTGTATTTCCCTAATGACTAATGTTAGCTTCTTTATATGCTTTTTGGCATTTGCTTTGTCTTTTTTTTTTTTATTTCAGGATATTATGAGGGTACAGATGTTTAGGTTATGTATGTTGCCCTTCACCACCACCCCCCAAGTCCGAGTTTCAAGTGCGTCCATCCCTCGGATGGTGCACATTGCACTCATTGTTTGTGCATATACCCGTCCCCTCCTCCTCCCTCCCCGTCGCCCCGCCCGACATCCAGTAGATGTTATTCTTATATGTGCACTTATGTGTTGATCAGTTAATACCAATTTGATGGTGAGTACATGTGGTGCTTATTTTTCCATTCGTGGGATACTTCACTTAGTAGAATGCGTTCCAGCTCTTTCCAGGAGAATACGAGAGGTGCTATATCACCATTGTTTCTTAAAGCTGAATAGTACTTCATGGTATACATATACCACATTTTATTAATCCACTCATGTATTGATGGACAGTTGGGTTGTTTCCACATCTTTGCAATTGTGAATTGTGCCGCTATAAACATTCGGGTGCAGGTGTCTTTTTCATAGAGTGTCTTTTGTTCTTTTGGGTAGATGCCCAGTAATGGAATTGCTGGATCAAATAGTAATTCTACTTGTATCTCTTTAAGGTATCTCCATATTGCTTTCCACAGAGTTTGCACTAGTTTGCAGTCCCACCAGCTGTGTATGAGTGTTTCTATCTCTCCGCATCCACGCCAACATTTATTGTTTTGGGACTTTTTGATAAAGGCCAGTCTCACTGGAGATAAGTGATATCTCATTGTGGTTTTGATTTGCATTTCCCCGATGATTAGAGATGTTGAGCATTTTTTCATATGTTTTTTGGCCATTATTCTGTCTTCTTTTGAAAAGTTTCTGTTCTTGTCCTTTGCCCACTTTTTGATAGGGTTGTTTGATTTTTTGTTGTTGATTTTCCTGAGTTCTAAGTAGATTCTAGTTATCAGCCCTTTATTGGATTTGTAGCATGGAAAAATTTTCTCCCATTCTGTAGGTTGTCTGTTTGCTCTTGTGACAGTTTCTTTGGCTGTGCAGAAGCTTTTTAATTTGATCAGGTCCCATTTATTGATTTTGGTTGTTGCTGTGATTGCCTTTGGGGTCGTCTTTATAAATTCTGTGCTTCGGCCAATGTCTAGAAGTGCTTTGTCTTTGAAGAAATGCCTGTTCAAATCCTTTGCCCATTTTTAAGTTTTGTTTTTTGTCTTTTTATTGTTGAGTTGTAAGACTACAAGTCCATTATCACCACACCTGGCTAAATTTTAAATTTTTTTTGTAGAGACAGGGTCTCGCTGTGTTGCCCAGGCTGGTCCATGAGGCCCACTCCTGGCCTTAAGCAATCCTCTTGCCTCTGCCTACCAAAGTGCTAGGTTTTTGAAGTATTCTTGAATCTGAATATTATGGTTACTCCATGCTAACTTTGAGAGATGTTGATATCAGAGTTACATTAAATTTGAAATTTTCTTGTGAAGCCCTGAACCTTGTGATCAAATTTCATATTCTGCAAGTTTGCAAGCACTTGGGTGCATGTTGTCTTTTAGAGAAGTCATTTTGATAAACTTCATCTATAATTTCACCTGTGATTTCCTATTTCTTGAGAAAATTTTATTTATAAATTATAGAAAGTTATGTATAATAAAACATATCACTATTTGTTTGAATTTAGTAATTTTTTATTTTCTTAAAATAGTTTTTATCTATGCTGTTAAATCCCCATTCTGATTTCTACAGGTTTGTGTCTTTAGATCTGCTGGGAAATTGTTCTTAGTGTTTATTTCTCTACTCTCACCAAAAACAGAACCAGCTCTTGGGTTCATTCATCATTTTTACTCTTTCTCTTTTCTAAATCATTAATTCCTGCTTTTTCTTTAAATTCCTTCACTAAATGGAAACATTAGATGAGGAGTTAGATATGCAATCTGAAGTTTAGTGGAATGGTCCAGGCTTCAGTAGAGCAGGCATTTCTGGTGTTCTGCATTACATTCTCTTGGCTCACCTCTGATTATTTTATTTAATCCCAGCTGCAGGAAACGGTACCATGAAAGTTCAGACTCACCCCAGTCTGAGCTTCCTGCCTCAAGTAGATTCTTTCCATTTTTGGCCCCAGTGATTTCCTTGCAGTGGGAGGCCAGCAAGATTAGAAAGCAAGCATAGGTTGGTAGTGAGGTAGAGTTAATGCCTGTAGCGGCAATCCCGCTCATGTCTCCCACTGCTCCTCTGAGTGGGAGACAGGAGCAGATGGGTAAAAGCTTACCTCTCATCCTATAGGCAGACAATTCTGAGAGAATTTCTTTTTTTTTTTTTTTTTTTTTTGAGACAGAGTCTCACTCTCTTGCCTGGGGTGAGTGCCGGGGCATCAGCCTAGCTCACAGCAACCTCAAACTCCTGGGCTCGAGCAATCCTACTGTCTCAGCCTCCCGAGTAGCTGGGACTACAGGCATGCGCCACCATGCCCAGCTAATTTTCTCTCTATATATTTTCAGCTGTCCAATTAATTTCTTTCTATTTTTGGTAGAGACGGGGTCTCGCTCTTGCTCAGGTTGGTCTCGAACTCCTGAGCTCAGGATGATCCGCCCGCCTTGGCCTCCCAGAGTGCTAGGATTACAGGCGTGAGCCACCGCGCCCGGCCTGAGAGAATTTCTGTATGCTTTTCGGGAGGTTTAAGTAGGTTTGAGCACCTGTTATCCTTAGGGACGACTTTGATAATATACCATTTCTATATTGGCTTTTCTTCCATCGCTGTCTTTCTTTGTGCTCCCTCAGGTCCTTTTCTAGACACACTATCATTACTCAGGTCCTTACCTCTGTCATTGCTATTGGTAGAACCCAAATTAAGACAGCAGTCATTAGAGTCCTTAGTATTTAAAAAGTAGATACTATTTCAAAAATTGAAACTGGATGATCACCAAGGATATGAGTATATATAGAAAAGAGGGTCAGGATCTGTGTTCTATGTCAGAAGCCGAGGTGGGAGGATTGCTTGAGGCCAGGAGTTCAAGAACAGCCTGAGCAAGAGCAAGACCCCATCTCTGCAAAAAAAATAGAAACATTAGCCAGGCGTGGTGATGTGTGCCTGTAGTCCCAGCTACTTGGGAGGCTGAGGGAGGGAGGATCACTTAAGCCCAGGAGTTTGCAGTTGCAGTGAGCTATGATGATGCCACTACACTCTAGCTCAGATGACAGAGCGAGACCCTGTCTCCAAAAAAAAAGAGGTTGGCATAAAGAAGAGCAACTAGCAAAGGAAACTGACTGAGGTGTGACCAGTGGTGTAGGAACAAAACTATAGAAGGATGTGTGGTGTCTTGGAAGCTAAATGAAGAAAATTTGTAAAGTGAAGGGGAAGTGATGCTGCTAATAAGGCAAATAAGATGTGAATTAGATTGTTTGTTGGATTTAGCAATATGCAGACTGCTGGTGACCTTTGAAGAACAGTTTTCATTGAAATATGGGGACAGAAGTATGATTGGAGTGGATTTAAGAACAATTGATTGAATAATTGAAGACAGTGAATATGGACAACTTGTTTGAAGAATTTTGCTGTAAAAGGGAGCAGAGTAATGGGTTGGTAGCTGTAGAGAAAGTTGTTTTCAGGAGAGATTCTTTTTAAGATGGTAGAAAAAGTATACCTGCTTGATATAGCATACTGCTACATGTAGTCAAAATCAGTTATTTCTTAGAGTATTTTAGATTGTCTCTTTTTATAAGGATAGACTTAACATTCCTTATGATAATTAGGTTCTCTCTGGTTAATTCGACTATCTTGATCTGGTCCCATTACGGCTTCTCAGATCATAAGTGGTGAATTCATCGAAGAAAAGAAGTTGTTACAAGTTACTGGGAGAAACAAAGGAGGTTGGAAATTACTCTGGCTTTAGACATAAACACTAGGAAGTAAAGAGAAGTGAGGGAATACATGTAAGGAAGTTAATTCTGCCACAGGATTGTGTTATGGGGAAGAGTTTAGAATTCAGTCAAAACTATATGAGAAAGCTATTTCAAGGTTTGAAACACTACCATGATTTCGATTTCCCTACCACATTAAGCAATAACCTATGGAATATACGTTTGTGCATGTATTATGTACGACATATTGCCACAAATGTCATCTTACATTTTTTTATTGACCTGTTGTTGAAAATAATTGAGCCAATGACATATTTTCTAGTGGGATTTACCCACAGACCTCCAGTCTTTCTTTTCTGTACTGTTTCACCTTCCTCAGGTTTGGTTATGAACCATACTGAGCTGTTTCCTTTCCTCATTCTCTCCCACCTTTTCTTTCAGATTATAGGATAATCTAATGTCAGTTTTTCAAATCTAATTCAATCCAGGATGTTTGCATTTGTCAGTAGTATTTCTAATTGTAGAATCAAAGACTTTTTCTGTAAAAAATAATTTGAGGCCTCTTGTTCCTTAAATGATGTCATTCCTCCTAAACCGAGATGGAGGAGAATCCAAGATTCTTCTACCTTTAACCAAGTTTACCCCTCCACAAAGAGGTGAGTCAGATTGGGTATCTTCTTTATAAACAGAAAAGTTTTTTCTATACTAAAAATCTGCTGAGATTTCTGCTTGTAGTTAGGATGTAAAAGGGATGCAGAAGACTTTTGGTCCCCTGGTAACAACAAGCAAAACCTGAAAATTATAAAAATCACACTCTTAAAATAGGGTTAGCAAAAACTGGTGAACTCAAGGGAGCCTTAGTGATCTGAATTCCAGAGATACATGAGCTCTGCATAGGTGAGTGTGGCAGTTTCCTTGCCTGGGGGCAGGTGCCTGCAAAGACAGATAGAGGAGTAGGACTGCCATAAATGGGAAGACATTGAAGAGATGAGGATAAATCATCTGATCCTGGAATGGCAGTGAGGGCTTTAGGGAAGAAATGGAAATCTGACAGAGCCCCAAAGGCAAAATCAAATAATTAAGCCTGATAATTCCATCTATCTTCTCCCATTGCATTTTGCCAAGAAGCAGCAGAAGAGAAGAGAGTTGAAAAGCATAGAGAAGTCATATAGTACTGCAAATTCTAAGGGTTCTCGGAATTTGGGACCCTGTTCCACTTGAATCTGAAGGTAAACTAAACCAAAAATATCTGGAACGGTAGCACAAACTCCTACTGCCTTAAATTTTGAGAAGATCAAAAATGTGGCTGGGGTCAGTGGTGGGGAAGGGTGGGACTTGGGTCATAGATGAATTCAATTTAATTAAAGCTGCAGCCAGTACCAGCTTATATTGTCTCTACTAGAAATCTGGGTTATCAACCATTTATCCTGGGGGAGTGGAAGACCTTACACTCTTTGGGAAGTATAACTTAAAATAATATTATGCTTAACTTTAGACTGTTATGTTAAAAACAGTGTCTAGAATATTATAAAACATTATGAAACAGGAAAAGGTGATTGCATAATCAAGAGAAAAGCAGACTTACAGATGGTCCAGTTATTAGATTTAGGAGACAAGGACTTCAAGACAATTGACAGGATAATATATGAAGGATTGGTTATTTAGAAGAGTAGTGGAAACTCTAAAAGAGAACCAGATGCAGATTGTAGAACTGAAAAATATAGTGTCTTAAAAAATTAATCAAATAGGCTTAATAGCATGTCTATAGTAAGAAATAAAGACTGCAGGAAATGGTAAATTTGTGGATAAATATGAGTGTCTATTTTCTAGTTTTTAAATTTATATAAATGACAGTGGGTAGTATAAAGCAAAAATAATGTAGTAATATGTAGAAATAGACTACAGGCAATAGCCCAGAAGGTAGGAGTAAATATATGTATACTCTTTTATAGTAGATTATATGTGAAGAGATGTAATAGCATTTGAGGATGGACTGTGATGAATGAAGAATGCGTATTATAAATTCTAGAGCAATCAGAAAAAAGTAGTATGGCTAAAAGTCCATAGAAGGAGATAAAATAGAGTTAAAAAAATTTTATTAGGAGGTAGGAAAAGAGGAACAAAGAATAAGAATATAAATAATAATGTGATATAGCCTTAAGTTCTGCCACAACAATAATTATATTAAACATGAAAGGTCTAAGCCTACCTCAGATTGGATTAAAAAAAAAAAAAAGCAGGACCCAAACATATGCTCCTATAAATGGATACTTTAAATATAAAGACAAATTTGGATAAAAGTAATAGATAGAAAAAGATATACCATATTAATACTAAACAGAAGAAAAGCTCCTATGGCTGTAGTGATATCAGGCAAAATATAAAAGACAAGGATTATTAGGAGGAAAAAAAAATCTCATAATGGTAAGAGGATCCATCAAGAAGATGTAAGAACCCTAAATGTGTATCACTTTATAACAGAGCTTCAAAATACATGAAATAGAAATAGACAAAATGAGAAATAGACAAATTTACAACTACAGAGATTTTAATACTTTACTGTATAGAAAAAGAATGCCATAAATTGGTAAGAGTACAGAAGATTTGGGAACAAAAACTGTCAACCAGTTTACCTAATTGATATTTATAAAACACTATACCCAAGAGACACAAAATGTGACATTCAAGGTGCACATGGAGCACTCACCAAGATAGATATTATGTGGGGCCATTGAAAGCCTTAACATATTTCTGAGGCTTGAAATAATAATACTATGTTCTTGACTACAGTGGAATTAAATTAGAAATCAGTAGCAACGAGGTTTCACACGCTGAGTAGATCACCAAATATTTTGAAATTGAGGAAGAAATTCTGAATAACCCGTGGGTAAAAGAATAAATGGGAAATTAGAACGCATTTTAAACAAATTCAACAAAAGACAACACGTAAATTATTAAGTGCAGCTCAAGTAGTGCTCAGAGAATTTATAGTTTTAAATTTTAATGAAATAAGAATGAGAATCAATTACCTAAGTTTTGCCCTAAGAAGACAGAAAAAGAGAAACTTAAAATAAGCAAAAGGCAGCAAGTACAGAGAAAAAAGTACAAATCAATGAAATAGAAAACATACCATAAGAAAATGAACAAAATATAACATTTACTCTTTGAAAAAATCAATACAGTTGATAAATCGCTAGCAAGATTGGGGAAAAAAACACAGATTACCAGTATCAGGAATAATGTGGGGCAGGGTGGGGTATACAGTTTCTATAGGTATTAAAAGGATAAAAAGGAAATACTATTTAAAACTTTTGTTTTAGTTATTTTAAAACAACTAAAACCAGTTGTTTTAGTTATCTATTGCGGCATTAAGGATCTCCCTAACACTTAATGGCTTAAAACAACAGCAGTTTGTTATTTCTCTGAATTTTTTGAATCAGCATGTGGTCTTTTATCGCAGGCTTCTTTATTACCTCATGTTCTCAGGGCAGCATTCAAATTTAAAAGCTTTCAAAGAAGGTAAACTTTGTGAATCTTGAGGCATAGGCACTGTTACTTGCCCAATAAAACTTCTGCCTCATTGAGTTGGTATAAGCAATTCACGCCAGCCCAAATTCATGGCGTGGGGAAATAGATTCCATCTCTTGATTTTTGGTGGTGTTAACATATTGTGGCCATGTTTTTCAGTTTACAGCGGTTAAGTCAAAAACAGTGAAGAGTCTGAAATTTTACCCTATTTACAAACTGAAAAGTTAAGCCTATCAGACAAGACCTCTGGATTAGAGACAGATTATTGGTTACTGCAAAAGCAGCAACTAGAGCAGTGTCTTGTGTCAGTTCCCCAAGCCTTAATCTCCATAGGGTGACAAAGTAAGGGTCAGATGATACCTGCACATGCACTAGTGTGGTTACAGAAGAACCCCAAATTAGGAAACCTGATCTTATTTTGGACCACTGGAGTCTTTTCTGGAGAGGGGAAGGTAGACTGTCTTAGTCATGCTAAGCATTATTATCCTGGAATGTCTCTTTATACAAACATCTTAAATCAGCTGTAAATGACATTGCTCAGAAGACCCACACACCATGCAGAAATGTGAGATGATTATGGGGAATTTTCTTCCAACACACCATACTCTCTATTACTGTAATTTGCATTCCTCCCATATACAAAATTTGGTCACTCTCTTCTCCAAAAGTCTTACACCATTAGAGTATAAAGCTTGAAGATCTGTATCTGTCTCATCATTAAAATGAGGTCCAGGTAAGGGTGAGGCTCCTCAATGCCATTTGTAATTACAGAAGTGCAAAATAGAAACAATGAGGTGCTGCTCTACACCCACTACATAGGCTAAATTAAGGAAGACTAAAAGTACCAAGTGTTGATGAGGTTGTTATTGGAATTCTTATTGCTTGGGGTGTTAAGTTACCACTTTGTAAAATGATAGTTTTTAATAGAATTAAATATACTTACAGGTTATGCCCCATAAATTTCATTTCCATGTACTTACCCATGAGAACTGAGGCCTATGTTCTCGTAACACTTCTCTACAAATATCCTAATGTTTTTATTTGGGGCAGGTTGCCTTGGTCAGGGGGTTGACTGGAAAAGGGCAAGTGTGAACCTTCTAGGGTGATGGAAATAGTGTATGTCTTGTTTCCTGTTGGTTACACAGTTGTAGATGTTTGCTTCTATACTCTTAGAATGTGGTCATTTCATTGTGTAAATTGTATCCAAAAATATAAGAATGGAAATTTCTGCAAATGTGGGGTATTTCTTAGTAACTTCAGTATATATGTCTGCCACTTCATTGCACAGTAATTTTTTAGACATGTTTAGGCTAACCGTGGTTTGATATAAAAGTTTTTAACAGTGTTCATATTGAAGAAACTCTCAACTTGCTACTTGATTAGAATTAGGCTAATGAGTCCAGACATTGATGTTGATCTTCTAGCTGTAAGTGTGGTTTAGCCATCAGCATCCCTTTCCTCATTTCTTATATGTGTTATAGGCACATCACATTATGTATATTCAGTGTTTGACTGTTGTCCTTCAGAATTACTCTTATATAGCATTTATAATTTTTCATTATGTAAATTTAAAATCTTACTCTTCTTACCTTCCTATTCTTATTATTTTTTATATTACTATTTTAATTGTTTACTGTTTGTGTACTTATCAGTAATGGGCTAATAATGTCCATAAAATGCCTCAGAACTAAGCACAGATACACCAAATACCGATTGGCAACCACTGTGATAATCATGATTAAACTAAATGATCTTGTACAACCACTAAATGCCACCTAATAGGTGTGGCCATGCCTGAGGAGCCTTTGTTTTAATTAAATGAAGTATTGCACCAACATAAGATTTCTCTTAAATCTAGGCAACTTGTGATCTCTTAAGGTAAATAGGGGAGTATAAAGTGCTGTATTTTTTTTTTTTTTTTTTTTTTTGAGACAGAGTCTCACTCTCTTGCCTGGGGCGAGTGCCGGGGCATCAGCCTAGCTCACAGCAACCTCAAACTCCTGGGCTCGAGCAATCCTACTGCCTCAGCCTCCCAAGTAGCTGGGACTACAGGCATGCGCCTCCATGCCCGGCTAATTTTTTCTATATATATATTTTTAGCTGTCCAATTAATTTCTTTTTATTTTTAGTAGAGACGGGGTCTCGCTCTTGCTCAGGCTGGTCTCGAACTCCTGAGCTCAGGACTGTCCGCCTGCCTCGGCCTCCCAGAGTGCTAGGATTACAGGCGTGAGCCACCGCACCCGGCCTAAAGTGCTGTATTTTAAAAAATCTTTATAGTGGTTTTACTTTTCAGTTTTTATAGTAGTTTTCAAACTGAGACGTTAGGCAAAATAATCCTCAGTAGAGGATGGGGAGGGCCGAATGGTGGTAGCTTTGGTACAGATGAATTGGGATCAACTGTATTTGATTATTGTTGAAACTATGTGTGAAAGAATCACACAGGCATTTTATTTAAGATAAAGAATATTGAGTTTTATATTAACTCACTGAATCAGAATCTCTAGGGAGAGGGTATAGTAATCCCTAATGTTGAAAAATATCCTGAGTGAATTTTATTCAGCTAGTTACATATAGTTCCACCCAAGTTTGTTTTGTTTTCTTGCAGCTTTTTTACTGGTGGGTGGTTTTGCTAGGGTAGTCTACATATGGTTGCACAAATCCTATTTATAAAAATTTATCAGTGAGCTCTTCTTTTTCTCTACTAGATTGTTCCTATCTGCCTACAAATCCACTGTTGTGTTTCTTGATTCATATTCTGCTCTAGCAACTGCTTTATTTTTCTAATGTCCTTTATAGCAAAACTACCCTAGTTATCTATATTTGCTGTGTCTAGTTCTTCTGTTCTTTTTTGAATCCCCTTCAAATAGTGTTTTGCCTCACCAGTAAAAGTGGTCTTGTCAAGGTTAACAGTGACCTTTACATTAATACATAATGGCAATTCTAAGTCCTCATTAACAGAGTTGATAATACCTTCTTCCTTGAAACATCACTTGGCTTTTAGGATGTCACACTCTTTTGGGTTTTTCTCTTGTCTCACTTGACTGCTTCTCTTGAGTGTCCTTTGCTGGTTCTGTCTCTTCTTTCTGACCCCTAATTTTTTAATGTGTTGGGGCTCAGTCATTGGACTTGTTCTCTTTTCTGTCTACCCTCATGTCCCTGGTGATTTCATCCAATTTCATTGCTTTAAATATTATCTATAAGCAGATGACTTTCAAATTTATTAATATATTCTGAGTTTAGATCTCGTCCCACAATCTGAATGCCCAAATCCAGCTGCCTACTTAGTATTCCACTCAGATATCCTTAAGGTATTTCAAATTAAAGTTTCTGAACACAAACATCTCATCTCTCTTCTCTCCACCTTGCTCCTACCATGGTCTTATTCCATTTTAGTATACTGGCACCTCCATTCTACCAGACTGTCACATCTGTGGGAATAGTATGAATGACAGAAGATTTAGTGGCCATCTTTGCTTGCTATGCACACAGGAGTGTGTGTGTGTGTGTGTGTGTGTGTGTGTGTGTGTGTGTGTGTGTGTGGCATGAAGAATATGTAGAATTCTTAGAGAAACTTAAACAACTCAGTAGTCCCAAACCATTTAGCATAGAGACAAATAGCCCCATATTTAGGGCAACTCTGAAATTTTGAAAGATATTTTCAGACATCACTCTGAATTATTGAGAAAAGATTATTTATGTTGTACGCATATACTTTTTATTAAGACCATTGTTTTGGGCTTTAGGCTGTCTCACTTTGGAATGTATTGACTGCAAGTACAGAAAACCTAGCAATGGTTTAAGCAAATAAAGGGATTTAGTTTTCTCACATACCAAGAAATCCAAAAGTAAATTGCAATTAGCATTGGTAGGTACAGCTGTTCAGGTACAGCTGCTGTTTGAGACCCCCAGCACTTTCTGTCTTTTTCTTGTCAGCCTTATTTATTGGTGGATTTTTAATCCTCATGCTTGTTGACTTATGGTAATAGGATGGTTGTTGCAGCACTAGCCATCATGTACAGATTCAAAGCTAGAAAAATGGGAGAGTGGTGATATCAGACACATTTGTTCCCATTCATCAGGAAAGCAAATGCTTTCCCAGAATTAGCTTCCATTCCGCTCCCAAAGCAGACTTCAGAGTATAAGACTTTGATCTTCGTCGTATCACCTATCCCCTGTCCACCCCTCCAGGCCTGGAAAGTACAAAAGTGAGTATTTAGCTGGGGCCATTAACTGTCCTGAATAGTCAAGATTCTTAAAAGGGAAAATAAATCCCATAAGCAATTAACAATGCCTGCCACATAGAACCATCAAAAACTACTAAATTTAAATATAATTGGTGATTAGCATTTATTTGCATGGAAAATTTTTTGTTATTGCTCAGTAAATTAAAAAAACTGGCATTATAGTGGTACATGAAAGGGCATTTTCATTTATTTATTTATTTATTTATTTTCCCTTTTTCTCTCTGCCAGTTTCCCTCCTCTGGATAAGAAAGGGTATTTTTTGATATAGATGAGGGCTCTCAATAGTTTACAAATGTATGAACAATCCACTTGTTAAAAAGCTCGACATTTACTTAGAAGCTAGCAAATTTGTGTATGTATGTACATGCACCCATGTATGTTTTTAAGAAGCTAATATTTTGTTTGACTGTTTGGTCTATTTTCAGTTTACAATGGTCAGTTTTTGAGAAGTTTAATTTAGCTTTTATTATATATTAGAAATTAAAAAAGATGTTCCTTACAGTCATAAAGATCCATTTTTATTGTTAATTTCGGTTCTCTTTTTGTTTTCCGTAGAATGTTGGCTCAATTAAGAAATATCAGGGAGACAAATTCAACCCAGGGGTAAGTAGCTTTAATTTCTTTTGATAGAAAGTTTTTGGCTTATCATTATGCCCATTTTCTGGGTTGACTCTGTCCCTCCATTGTGATGAGAAGATTGTTACGTTTACTGTGTTGCTTCTAATTTATATAGTGTTTCTTCCTTATCACAGTCCTAAAATTCAGCTGTGTTTATCAGTTCCCGTTCAGACCAGGTTAGACTTTCTCTTTTTGGATTACTTTCCAGTATCATCATCTAAGGAAAGATCTCTTTGGGTATTGTTACATGTTTACTTCTCTTTCATAATAGTACTTTCCTCCTCTGCCCTCAAGGATTAAGGTCTCCCTCTTTTTTTAGCAATCAGCAGTTTTTAGTCTACACTACTTCCGTCTGCAGGCCTCTTTTGAATGGAGGGCCACTTTTGTATTGGCTCTGGATTATCAATGAATTTCATCTGAAGTCTAAACTGCTCCCTTCACAGCCTCTGTCCACAGGAGGTTTCCCTTTGAGATGTAAACTCTGTGCAGCTTCCTAGAGCCAAGCATCTAATCTTCGTTTTCTAAATTTATTGTCCTTTCTGAGAAATTCTACAATTTCTGTTTTTCTGCAACATGATTAGCTCTACAGAAAAATCTTGGAAATTGTTTTATCGTCATTAACAATTACTCTGTAAATAGTGTTATATCTCAGGTTTGGTCCAATATGGTAGCTCTAGTCACAGGTAGCTATTAAGCATTTAAAATGTGGTTGGTGTGGTCATGAAACTGAATTTTTAATTTTATTTGATTTAACTTTAAAATTAAGTTTAAATAGCCACATGTGTCTAGAGGCTACCATATTGGACAATGTAGATAGAATTTTTTCCCATTCTTAAGTGTCCTTCTGACTCAATATCAGTTGTATTCTTAAAATATCTAGAAGAAGAAATTTTGTGTTCATTTTTGGAATTTAAAAAATGATCTCATAAGCACACAAGTATAAGCTGAATTCCCCATTAGCAATTAAAATCTTCTTATTAGATGAACTATTCTTTTCAGTTAAAAATGCCTTTATGAGAACATAGATTGTTCATAATATTTGGTAAATGTTTTTGGATACTTATTTGTTCACAGAGATTTTAGATGGAAACATTTGATGTTTAGCATCTTAGTTTCTTTTTGTAAATCCTGAAGGAAGAGTATGTAGCGAAGATCTACTGATACCTTAATTGCTTTGAGAACGTTAGTTAAAGTATATATTATTCTATATTGAGAAGCAGTATAGAAGAGCAGTAGTCCCAGCCCCTTGGAAGGCTGAGATAGGAGGATCTCTTGAGCCCAAGAGTTTTAGACCAGTCTAGGCAACATAGTAAGGCTCCCATCTCTCAAAAAGCACAAACTCAGTTTCTTTATGGAAAAGTGGGGATAATAGCTTGTATCTTAGAAAGTTGTAGTGAGGATGAAATGAGAATATGGATATAATTTATCTAAAGAACTTAGCAGAGTGCCTGGCACAGGGTGATTGAATGAGAATAATCAAATTTTTAAAAAGATTGCAAGGGAAATACTTACCCTGCTCAGTGTCAAACACTTTAAAAATATCATATAATTTGAAGTATAAGAGTTAGAAAATTTAGAAGCAGTGCCTTGTGGATCCATATTGCAGCCTGAGGCAAAAGGAAAAATCATTAATACTGATCCTGTCTTTATTTAAACATTCGATGTTTTATTTATCCATGTGTTGACCCAAATAACTGAGGCAAAAATCTCAATCAATAGAGGTTTGTTAAGCCAAGATTTTGAGGACGCAAACATATCAGTTATTTATTTGGGTCAACATGTGGATTATTTTTCAGTAGTTTGTATTTTAAAAAAAATATGTTATATTTGAATACTGTATTTGTCTTGATTGCTGAGTTTTTTTGATATGTCCTTATATTTTGTGCCTGAGACCTCACTGGCTTTAACTTAGTCTTTGTTCTGATTAGAAGTAATCTAATACTTTTATTTTTTTTGAGACTGTGATCTCACTTTGTCACTTAGGCAGTGGTGCAATCATAGCTCACTGCAACCTCAGACTCCTGGGCTCAAGTAATCTTCCTGCTTTACCTTCTGGAGTAGCTGAAACTACAGGTGTGTGCCACCACACCCAGTTATTTATTTATTTATTTTTGGTAGGAATGGGGTTTCACTGTGTTGCCCAGGCCAGTCTCAAACTCCTGGCCTTTAGCCATCCTCCCACCTCAGTCTCCCAAAGTGCTAGGAATACAGGTGTGAGCAATCATGCCTGGCCTAATAACTGTATTAATAGAGTCTCCTGCCTAGGATAAGAATTGATGATTTTACATACAAAAAATTCATAACACTACTTATTTACTGAGGTGGGTCTCTCTTTGCTAATATAATCTTAGCCTAGTTGGAATTAACCTATGTACCTACATTATATACTTAATAAAATTGGCCTTCAGAATTTTTACTAGTTCAGAATTGGCCTTTTCCCTCAATTACTTTATTTAAGGAAGTTTATGATTCAGTGTGTAACCTTAAACACAGTTAAGACCTATAAGCTCTTTAGAAAAACTGTAAGGCCAATATTTAATTGATACAAAATATACTTGGGGTAGGTGGGAATTTTCATGTGGTAGAATCATAGGAAAATTAAAAACGGTTGTTAATCCCCAATGGCTGGTTAAAAAGACCCGCAAACATCTATGCATTCCTGTTTCCTACTAAAACTGCACATAATCAAGTTCTTAGTTAAGAAACATAGAGACCGGGCGTAGTGGCTCGTGCTTGTAATCCTAGCACTCTGGGAGGCCGAAGTGGGAGGATTGCTTGAGCTCAGAAGTTCGAGAGCAGCCTGAACAAGAGTGAGACCCTGTCTCTACTAAAAATAGAAAAAATTAGCTGGGCTTGGTGGCCTGCACCTATAGTCCCAGCTACTTAGGAGGCTGAGGCAGAAGGATTGCTTGAGCCCAGGAGTTTGAGATTGCTGTGAGCTAGGCTGACGCCACAGGCACTGTAGCCTGGGCACAGAGAGAGACTCTGTCTCCAAAAAAAAAAAAGAAACATAGAAGTCTTAGAGCCAGGACTTAAAGAAAAATTTTGTCATGCTAGCGGTTATTTTTGGTGAGACCTAAGAAGCAGATTCACAAATCAGTGTTTTTGTAGAAGCATGTAAATGGTTACTTTATAGATTGTTTAGTAAGTACTAAAGTGCTTGAGTTTAATTTGAAATCCACAAGATATAAAATGTGGGTATTCAAGCAATGTTAAATGGGTTCCATTGGGTGCATGCAGTGTCAGGGAAGGTGTTGTTTATCTGTGACATGAATTGTGATAAATTGGAATAATGTGTTCTGAAAATTGTTATGATGTATTTGTTTTAATTACACTTATTTTTATTTGAATATTGCAGTGTTTAAAAATGACTACAAAACGAAGCTTGTTTGTGCGGTTGGTACCATGTCGCTGTCTACGAGGGGAAGAGGAGACTGTCACTACTCTTGATTATTCTCATTGCAGTTTGGAACAGGTTCCCAAAGAGATTTTTACTTTTGAGAAAACTTTGGAGGAGCTCTATTTAGATGCTAATCAGATTGAAGAGCTTCCAAAGGTATGCTAATTCTTTCAAGAATTACCTTTGGTTATTTTTATACCTAGAAATACAATATTACTAATATTGACATATATGAGTGTGTGCTGTTTCAATTTTTTGGTTTAATTTTATCTTGAGGTATGCAGCACAATTCAAATTTTTAAAAATAGATTTTAAAAATATTTATCTCTTTAAGTTAATTGCTTGAATACTTGTGCAAATAACTTAAAAATGTTGTGTTTAATTCCCGTAGTATTAGGTAGATAATGAGACTACACAATTTCTGGAATCAATAAATTTAATTGGACAAATAATGTTATCTCTTTCTACTTTTCATAAAACATTAATGTACATTGTTATAATTGAGGGTAGTTGTCCTTTTAGTTACAACCATAATTTTATTATTAAACAGCTCAGCTCCTTAGAGATTGTATAGGTATTCCTGTTTTCCTGTGTTTACAATTTGTTTGGAAAGGTTTTGGAAGACTTGTGTTTCTGAAATGTAGTAACAACTGGAAGGAGAAAATTGGTTTATTGCTGTGAAACACCCTCTCAAATTATCAGCTTGTTTCTAAAATTTTTTCAGTACTTTTTCTTCTTAAATCTCAGTCCCTCATTATCTTATACCCAATTTTATGGGTTTATGTTTATTGTAAATTCAAGCTACAATAGCTTTGATTTAATTGTTTGAATATTTTGCCACCCAAGCAGCAATGTTTTTGAAACTGTAGGTGGAGACCTATTGGTGGCTCATAAGATCAATTTGGCATATGTGGCCAGCATTGTGAAAAAGCGAACTGTACATTTGGATTGCAAGAATTAGAAAATAAAAATATAGGAAACTAAATTACATTAGAGTTTTTAAATAAGGAATAATTTTTTAGTATATCAATGTGTCCCATATAATATGTAGGGTATACTTGTACCAAAACATTATTTGTTATTTATCTGAAATTCAAATTTAATTGGACATTCCGTATTTAATCTGGCAACCTTAACTATAGAAGAATACAGGATGTGTTGCTCATAGCCATTGTTTCACAAAATATTTGTTTTAGATTTTTGTGTGTTTATGCATATACTGGATGGCAGTGCACAAAAGGCTTTTTTTCTGATGGCCAGTAGTAAAAACTTTTTGAAAGCCACTGTTATTCTAGGTTATTTTATAGAGAAATCCGAATATGGCTATGGATAAAACATTAAATGTTGCTGGTTCCATATTTATGAACTCCTTACCTAGGTTGTGGTAGGGTGTTTTGTAATTTACTGTTCTTCCTTATGTGTTCTTCGGCAAGTAACTTATCTTCCTTAGCCAGTTATCTTAGAGAATATAGGAAACCCAGATTAGTGTCCTTCTTTAATCACCAGCAGTAGGGTCTTGGTCTGGGAGCTGTGTTGAAAAGAGTGAGGCTTGCTTTAACAGTGCAAATAGCTGAATCATTTATGTCTTTTATCATACCTAACAATTTTACATTTTTGGAAGAATGCTCTTCTTAATAAGGCTTTCATTTTGGAATGCTAATTTTGAGGTTGCTTGAAAGGTAAGTTCCAGAGTTTATCATATTTAACAGCCACTTATTTTTTGACTAGCTAAACAGAACATACAACCATATACTTATTCTAAGTGCATTTTGCTTAAGGTATAAATATGAAGATGTAAATTATTCTGAGTGCTTCAGTTGTACTCAGATCCATAGCAGTATAACCAGAACAGTGAGAGATCTTTTCTGGTATTAGTGTAGGTATAACTCATTCAATTTTAATACAACCGATACTTATTTGTGTAAAAGTTAGTACATGAAATATTTAAGGAAATATATAATCAAAATTCTTTCCTCACTTTTTTCAATAGCAACTTTTTAACTGTCAGTCTCTACACAAACTGAGTTTGCCTGACAATGATTTAACAACGTTACCAGCATCCATTGCAAATCTTATTAATCTCAGGGAACTGGATGTCAGCAAGAATGGTAAGGTTTTTTTCCCCCGATATTTTGTACTTGGAAACATGTTTCATTATTAAGATTTCTATTGAGTTTTCACAAATCAAAATACAAAAATAAAAAGTCAAATTGTAACGTATTATACTAGCTTTGGCTAAGAATAAATCTGTTTTATGTACATGTAAAGGCATTTTTTTCCACTTAAAGATTTTGCAACCTGTTTTATTGTAAAACACAGTAAAATTTTATATTATAGTCCTGGCTTGTGATTTGTTTATAAAATCTGTGATAGCTTAAAGTAGGTGGAGAATAAGTGTAAGTTTTTACATTGCTATTAACTGCAGTCACCATGTTGTATGATAGATCTCTTGTACTTATTTCTCCTAACTGAAATTTGGTACCCTTTGAACAACATAATCCAATCCTCCATCCCTGCCTCCCCCTCCCCACCCCCTGGTAACCACTATTCTACTCTCTGCCTCTGTGAGTTTGCCTTTTTAAGATTCCATATATACGTGAGTGCCTGTGGTATTTTTCTTTCTGTTCTTTGCTTATTTCGCTTAACATAATATCCTCCACATTCATCCATGATGTTGCAAATGACAGGACTTTCTTCTTTTTTAAAGACCGAATGGTATTCCCTTATGTGTATATACCCCATTTTCTTTATTCATTCATCAGCTGATGGACATTTAGGTTGATTCTATATCTTGGCTATTGTGAATAATGCTGCATAAATATGGGAGTGTAGCTATCTCTCCAACATACTGATTTTGTTTCCTTTGATATATATTCAGTAGTGGTATGGCTAGATCCTGTGGTAGTTCTATTTTTAATTTTTTGAGGAACCTCCGTGCTGTTTTTCATAATGGCTGTACTAATTTACATCCTACCAACAGTGTGCAAGGGTTTCCCTTTCTCCACATCCTCACCTGCACATATCTTTTGCCTTTTTGATAATATTCGTTCTAACAAGTGTGAAGTAGTATCTCACTGTGGATTTAATTTGCATTTTCCTGGTGATTAGTGATGTTGAACATTTTTTCATGTACCTATTGATCATTTGTGTGTGATCTTTTGAAAAATATCTATTCAGGTCCTTTGCCCATATTTAAATTGGGTTACTTGATGTTTTGCTTTTAAGTTTTTTGAGTTCCTTGTATACTTTGGATATTAACCCTTTATCAGATATATAGCTTGCAGACATTTTCTCCTATGCCATAGGTTGTTTCTTTAACTTTGTTGATTGTTTCCTTGGCTATGCAGGAGATTTTTAGCTTGATACAATTCCATTCAGCTATTTGGGCTTATTGCCTGTACTTTTGGCGTCATATCCAAAAAATCATTGTCTAGACCATTGCCAAGATTCAGAATGTCATGGAGCTTTCCCCCTGTTTTCTTCCAGTAGTTTGATAGTTTCTGGTGTACATTTAAGTCTTTAATCCATTTTGAGTTTATTTTTGTGTATGGTGTAAGATAAGGGTCTAATTTTATTCTTTGGCATGTAGATGTACAGTTGGCTCAACACCATTTTTATCGAAGAGACTGTCCTTTACTTATTGTGTGTTCATGGTATCTTTGTTGAAAAATCGTTTGACCAAAATGCATGCATGGATTTATTTCTGGGTACTCCATTCTGTTTCATTGGTCTGTTTCTGTTTTACCATGCTGATTTGATTACTATTGCTTTTTAGTGTATTTTGAAGTCAGGTAGTGTGATGCCTGCAGCTTTGTTCCTTTTGTTCAACATTGCTTTGGCTATTCAGAGTCTTCTGTGGCTCCGTATGACTTTTAGGATTGTTTTTTCTATTTCTCTGAGAGATGTTGTTGGAATTTTACTTTATTTTTTTTGAGACAGACTCTCACTCTGTTGCCTGGGCTAGAGTGCCGTGACGTCAGCCTAGCTCACAGCGACCTCAAACTCCTGGGCTTAAGCGATCCTCTTGCTTCAGCCTCCCAAGTAGCTGGGACTACAGACACGTGCCACCATGCCTTGCTAATTTTTCCTATTTTTTATAGAGACAGGGTCTTGCTCTTGCTCAGGCTGGTCTCAAACTCCTGAGCTCAAGCAATCCTCCCACCTTGGCCTCCCAGAGTGCTAGGATTACAGGCTTGAGCCACTGCTCGTGGCCTTCTTGGAATTTTAATAGGGATTCCATTGAATCTGTAGACCACTTTGGGTGATATGGGCATTTTAACAATATTTATTTATTTTTCCAATCCATGAACACAGGATATCTTTCCATTTATTTGTACTTCTTCCATTTCTTTCATCAAATGTTTTATAGGCCTGGCACAATGGCTCGTGTCTGTAATTTTAGCACTTTGGGAGGCTAAGGTAGGAGGATTGCTTATGGCCACAGGCTCATGACTAGCCTGAGCAACATATGAGACCCTGTCTCTACAGAAAATGCAAAAATTAGCCAGGTGTGCTGCCTCACTCCAGTACTCCCAGCTACTGGGTAGGGTGAGGCAGGAGGATCACTTGAGTCCAGGAGTTTGAAACAACAGAGTAAGACCCTGTCTCCAAAAAAAAGGTTTGTAATTGTCAGTGTGTCAGTCTTTTCTTTGGCATCTTCCACAAATGGGATTTTTTTCCTTAATTTTGTTTTTGGATAGTGTGTTGTTAGCATATAGAAATGCTACTGATTTTTGTAAGTTGATTTTGTACCCAGCAACCTTACTGAGTTTATTAGCTCTGAAAGGTTTTGGTGGAGTCTTTAGGGTTTTCTATGTATAAGATCATGTCTGCAAACAGGGACTATTTAACTTCTCCCATTCTAATTTGGATGCCTTTTATTTCTTTTCTTAATTGCTCTGGGTAGGACTTCCAGTACTGTGTTCAATAGAAGTGGCAAGAATGAGCATCCCTTTTCAAGCTGGGGGGGTGCTTTCTGTAACTGGATGAAAAGCACCTCTCAACCTTGAACATAAAGGAAAAAAAAGAATGGACATCCTTGTCTTGTTCCTCATCTTAGAGGAAAAGCTTTCAACTTTTCACTGTTAAGGATGATGTTAGCTGTGGGGTTGTCATGACCTTTATTGTGTTGAGGTACATTCTTTCTATACCTAATTTGCTGAGGGTTTATTATGAAAGGATGTTGAATTTTGTCAACTGCTTTTCCTGCATTTATTAATTATTTCCCATCATTCTATTAATGTGGTATATCACATTTATAGATTTGCATATGTTGAAATTATTAACAAGACTAAGCAGTCTTGTTTAATTTATTTAGTTTGATCCATATTGAGAAAAGTGTTGAAGATACATTCTAAAATGTCCAGTCCTTATCTCAGAGGGAGAGAAGTCAGCTTTTGAAATTTTTATAATGAGCATGTATTTCTTTAATAATTACAAAAAAGAAAGAATTACTGGAGGATAAATTTTAAATGCTCTCCTAAAGATAGAACTTTCAATAAACACCAAATACTAAGTCATATCTAAATAATTCTTTATAAAATTTGGACAAAATCTTTATAAACAAGTCCCACCAAGTTAGTACAGCAGTGCCAGTAAATACATAGTAATCATATTTCATAGCCCTTAGCTCCAAAACCATTCTTTGTCCTAATGATATGAGTATCCAGAAGTAATCCTTTACTATGTCAATTCTCCTAAATATCAGGACTTATTATGACCATTTCAGGCTGATTAAAATAATCATCCTGTTCTCACAGTTAACAGCTGATTAATCAGGTGATATATATATATATATATGTGTGTGTGTGTGTGTGTATATATATATATATATATATGGCATGAGTTCTGTTCATTTACAAAAGCCTAGTTACCTTAGTTGTGGGCAGTCCATATCAGGCCGTTAAATTGTGCATTTTGTAGGATAGTGATCAAATCAGCACTTTAATTTTAAGGAATAAATCTGTTTTAAGATTTATGATTTACTCATTCATCTGGGTTAAGTGGACATTTATAGTGATTAGTGCCCTGCTGGCTTTCAGTTCTCAGTAACCTATAAATTTTAGCTTTAAAGGTGGTAGTATATTTTATTTTACCCTTTGTTATTGAGCCATTTAACTTTAAAGTGATTTGTGTTTTAATAAATGTAAAATTTCTTTAGATTAGATTCATTCATAGTGATGTCCTGCTTTTTATCTACCTTATTTTTAAAATTTCATATTCAAATTAAAAAGCTACGTATAAGGTGAAAGAACACCCATGGCTTCACCAATTGTTAGCATTTTGCCACATTTGTCTTATTTCTCTTTTTCATATACGTGAATTTAAATATGTCCAGGAAAGTGATGTATACATGTTATTCCTTGAATACAATTTCTTTCTGCTAAACCTGTTTAAATTTAAGTTACACACATCATGAACTTCACCCCTAAATGTTGGAATATGGGTCCCCTAAGAATAAGGAAATCCCTATAAATAACCATAACATCGTTATCACTCTTGAGAAATTTGACATCACATTTACCCTGTTGCATAATAATGCCTTATTTAGCTCTCTAACCTCCTCTCCCTTTCCCCCTTTTCAAGTTAAAGATCAAAGCATTCAGTTGTCTCTTCAGTCTTTTTATTTTTTCAATTTATTTTTATTTATTTATTTATTTATTTATTTATTTTTGGAGACACAGTCTTGGTCTGTCTCCCTGCCTAGAGTACAGTGTGTTCTTTAGTCTTTTTAAGTCAGGAATAGTTTGTTCATCTTTTTCATGACATTGCCATTTTTAAAGAGTTTGGGTCAGTTGGTTTTTGATTTGTGTGACTTTTCCTCTCATAATTTTATTCAGGTAGTGTCCACCATTTGAAGTTCTTCTTAAGGGCAGTGTGAAATTTGTGTTTCCATCCCTCGTGCTTACTATGTAGTGCCAAGTGTTTCCTGATAAATTCCAAAGTAAATGAACTTATTACTACCGTATCTCTACATATGCTGATAGATAATCAAAGTATTATAGAATTTCTGAATTATTGTGACTTTAGAAGTCATCAAGTCTATCCTCCCATCCCAAAAAGGTATCTTTTTGACTTTTTTGGTCTTTTTAAATGAGAAATGTTAAAGTATAAGGAAAGAGCCTTGAGATAATTTGAGTATTACTGAGAAAATTGTATGCATCTGGAATTATATGTATTTAGTAAACTTTGCTACCAGCTGTCATGGTGTAGAAATATTACTTGGCTCAATAATGAAAATATTTGCATATATCCTCCTGAAAATCAGTTAATCCCAGGTTTATTGCTTTAAAATGAGAGTGATAGAAGTATTGCTATGTTCTAACCCTACAGCATCATTAAATTAATATCCTAGGCTTTCATATAATGTCTTAAAGAATTATGTGGGTTAGAGTTAAGGCAGCCCATTAGACTGCAGAGTATCTCTTTTTTATCTCACGGTTTTAGCAGTTCCTTGTTACTTCTACTGTATTGAAAACCTGCTTTAAACAGTTCTTCTAGGCTGAGAGTGTTTTTGAGGAGTTGGAGATAATTTTTATGTGATCAAAAGATTTAGGATAAGTACTTAAGTAAGTATTCTGCCTAGAGGAAGAATGAAGTTACTTATTGCTACCAATAAAGCTTACAGTTTATTTCGACTATAAAAATCAAACTCATCTATTCTTGTCTTTCAGGTCATTGCTCCCATAGAAAGGACCATATGTATTCCTTAAGTTGCAGAATCAGTTTTTTGCCTTTTACTTGCTCTTTGTGTTTTTTCTCTTTTCAGTCTTGAACTGATGTCTAAATGAAATTGCACTTCATTGTTGAACTAAGCTAGCAGAGAAGAGACAAGAGACTATGATAGTGTCAGAACTGTTCCTGCTTCTTGGAGAGGAAAAAAAAAATTAAAATAAATTGTTTAAAAAATTTAAGAAGAAAAAGTAAAAAAAATTAATTAATTAAAATAGTGTCAGAACTGTTACCTTGTATAATACAAATTCTAGTAACTCTAATTCCTAATCTTACATTTATCATAATAACTCATTTTACTTTTAGAGAGCCACGGTCATTTGAATTAACCTGTAATATTTAACCCTAGTATGTATGCCTTTACAAGTCTACTTTATTGAGAAAAAGAACATAGCATGCATATTAGGTTGATAGGACTGGTTTTGAGAAATTTGAATTTTGTTACTATTGATTAGGTAATAAATTGCTTAAGAGAAAGATGAGTACATATAAGTGAATGCAGTATTTATCATAATTTGAAATTATTAAAATTTTATTTAGTATTCAGATGACCACTATGATAGAGATGGATAAGAGTTTCATCTTATATTCTGAGTGAGAAAATTGAAATACATCCCCCAATTTTTTTGTCTGTTATAGCATCTGATCATACTAAATCTTGAATAAGATGCTATAAACCTACATATAAGCTCTAGTGTTTTCTCCTTTTTAGGTGTTTATATTATTTCATTGTAATAATATTTGAGTCTACCTTGATGTGCTAGGTACAATTTTCAGATTCATTAGTGGTTCTGCCCTGTTTGGAAGGAGGCAGGAAACATTGTGGCAAACTTTATTATTAATAATTTCAGCAAGCTGTATTTATCTATTAATAAAAGCACTTGCTTTAGGATTTTGTCTTTTAGACTGTCATAATTTCTGATCTTTTATGTAGTTCTTCCTGTGTTTTTCAAATAGCCAGGTGCTATGGTTTAGTGACTGAAACACTTATTTAGGAATTTAAAAAAACACGCTTTGTTCTTTGCTTCTGTTTATTAGTCCTGTTGTTATGTTGAGAATTAATCTAAGTCTCAATTGGTCCATCTATAATACTCTCAAGATCGTCCATTCCTTGTCAGCCTCATGACACTGCTGAACGCATTAAATGAACTAGTCCAGGAAGTACATAAATTTAATGTACTAGTATTTGTATGTATTTATTAAGTAATTCAGTTTTTTCCTCATTTACGGTCTGTGGTAAAACTAGAATGTTAATTTATGAGTCTTAATTTGCTCTTCCCTTTCTTTTCTAAAGTTTTTGTTTACTATAAGGTTTTTAAAGACATAAAAAGTTCTCCACGCCGCTATCCTAAGCCATTGCAAATAGCAGCCAATATTAGAGAAATGTTCTTCTGTTTCGTTCAAATGGCTTGTCTTCTAGAGAAGATTGGGATGATGATTAAAAACATTCTTTCAAAGTAGTTGATAGGGAAAGCCGTTAGGAAGGGGAAATACTCAGAGATACCGTAGGTGCATTCAGTTCCAGACCACCACAATAAAGTGAATATTGCTATAAAGCAAATGTTGCAATGAAGCAAGTCACATGGCATTTTTTGGTTTTCCAAGCACATAAAAGTTATGTTTACACTATGCTGCAGTCTCTTAAGTGTGCAGTAGCATTATATCTAGAAAACAATGTACATAACTTAATTTTAAAATACTTTATTGCTAAAAAATACTGACAGTCATCTGAGCATTCAGCAAATTGTAATCTTTTTGCTGGTGGTCTTGCCTCAGTGTTGATGGCTGCTGACTGATCAGGGTAGTGGTTGCTGGAGGCTGGAGTAGCTGTGGCAATTTCTTAAAATAAGACAATAATGAAGTTTGCTGCATCAGTTGACTCTTCCTTTCATGAAAGATTCCTCTGTAGAGTATGATGCTTGATAGCATTTTACCCACAGTAGAACTTCTTTCAAAATTGAAATCACTTCTCTCAAACCCTGCCACTGCTTTGTCAACTAAGTTTATGTAGTACTCTAAATTCTTTGTGGTCATTTCAACAATGTTAACATGATGGGTATAGTGGCTCAATGCCTATAATCCTAGCACTTTGGGAGGTCAAGTCAGGAAGATTACCTGAGGCCCAGAGTTCAAAACCAGCCTGGGCAACATAGCAATACCCCTGTCTCTACAAAAGATTAAAAAATTAGCCAGGTGTGTCGCAGCTCTTAGGGAGGCTGAGGTGGGAGGACTCCTTGAGCCCAGGCGTTCAAGGCTGCAGTGAGCTATGATTGTGCCACTGCACTCTAACCTGGGTGACAGTGAGACTCTGTCTCTATTTAAACAAAATAAAACAAAACAAAAAACAATGTTAACAGCGTCTTCACCAACAGTAGATTCTGTCTCAAGAAACCACTTTCTTTGCTCATCCGTAAGAAGCAACTCATCTGTTAGTTTTATCATAACATTGTAGCACTTAGTCAACATCTTCAGGCTTCACTTCTAATGGTCTTCTCTTGCTATTTATAGCCCATGTGCGGTGATTTCTTCTACTGAAATCTTGAACCCCTCAAAGTCATCCATAAGGGTTGGAATCAACTTCTTCCAACCTCTGTTTTTCTTTTTTTGAGACAGAGTCTCACTGTGTTGCCCAGGTTAGAGTGCCGTGGCGCAACCTCTGTTAATGTTGATATTTTGACCTCATCCCATGAATCACAAATGTTCTTATTGACATCTAGAAGAGTGAATCTTTTCCAGAAGATTTTTCAATGTACTTTGCCCAAATCCATCAGAAGATTTACTATCTATGGCAGCTATTGCCTTATAAAATGTATTACTTAAGTGATGAGACTTGAAAGTTCAAATTACTCCTGATCCATGGGCAGCAGAATGGATGTTGTATTAGCAGGCATGAAAACGACATTAATCTCCTTCTGCATCTCCATCAGAGCTCTTGGGTGACTAGGTGCATTGTCAATAAGCAGTAATATTTTGAAAGGAATCTGTTTTTCTGATCATATGGTCTCAACAGTGGGCTTAAACTATTCAGTAAACCATGCTGTAAAGAGTTTTGCTGTCATCTAGACTTTGTTATTCCATTTATAGAGCACTGGCTGAGTAGATCTAGTATAATTCTTAAAGGCCCTAGGATTTTCAGAATGGTATATGAGCACTGGCTTCAACTTAAAGTCTCCAGCTGCATTATTACTGCCTTCTAAGAGAGTCAGCTTGTCCTTTGAAACTTTGAAGCCAGGCACTGACTTCTCTCTAGCTATGAAAGTACTAGGTGGCATCTTCCTCCAATAGAAGGCTGTGTTGTCTACATTGAAAATCTATTGTTTAGTGTAGCCACCTTCATAAGTTATTTTAGCTAAATGTTCTAGTTAACTTGCTGCATCATTTCCTTTAGCTCTTCCTGCTTCACCTTATACTTTTATGTCATTGAGACAGCTTTTTTCTTTAAACTTTATGAACCAACCTCTGCTACCTTTAAACTTTTCTTCTGCATCTGCTTCATCTCTCTCATTCATGTGTTCACTGGAGTAGCACTTTATTTACTTATTTATTAGAGACAGGGTCTTACTCTATTGCCTGGGCTGGATTGCAGTGGTGTGATCATAGCTCACTGTAACTTCAAACTCCTGGGCTCAAGCAACTGCCTGCTTTGGCCCCCTGAGTAGCTAGTACTATAGGGCAGGGGCCACTGTGCCCAGCTAATTTTTTTTATTTTTTGTAGTGACCAGAGTCTCACTATGTTGCCCAGGCTGGTCTTAAACTCCTGGCCTCAAGCAATACTCACACCTTGGCCTCCCAGAGTGTTGGGATTATAGGTGTGAGCCACCAGCTCCCAGTGTGGAGTAGCACTTTAAATTTTCTTTAAGAACTTTTCCTTTGCATTCACCACTTGGCTAACTGGCCCACAAGGCCTACCTTTTGACCTGTCTTTGCTTTTAACATACCTTTCTTAGTAAGCTTAATAATTTCTAGCTCTTGATGTAGAGTGAGTGATGTGGGACTCTTCCTTTCACTTGAACACTTAGAGGCCACTGTAGGGTTAATTGGCATAATTTCAATATTGTTGAGTCTCTGGGAATAGGTGGCCTGCCTTGAGGCAAGGTAGAGAGACAGGCGAGGAAGACTGGATTGGTCAACTGGTGGAGTGGTCAGAACACACAAATTTATCACTGTCTTATATGGGTATGGTGTGTGGTACCCCACAACAATTAAAATAGTAATACCAAAGATCACTGATTGTAGGTCACCATAACAGGTATACTAATAATGAAAAGGTTTGAAATATTGCTTGAATTACCAAAATGTGACAGAGACATGAAGTGAACATATGCCGTAGGAAAAATGGAGCCAACGGACTTGCTTGATACAGGATTGCCACAAATTTCGATTTGTAAAAGATGGAACATCTGCAAAATGCAATACAGGGAAGTGCAATAAAACAAGATGTGCCTGTATATACCTAGGAGTGGAATTGCTGGATTATAGGGTAATTATGTGTTTAGCATTTTGAGGAACCACCAAACTATTTTCCATAGTGGCTATGTCATTTTGCATTCCTATCAGCAGTGTATGTAGTTCCCAATTTCTCCACATCCTTGCAGACACTTGTTACTTTCACACATTGCATATTGAGTTTGTCAGGTCTCTTAGGTCTTATCTGGGTAGTTCCTCAGACTTTTGTCTACTTTGACGATGATAGTTTTGGATATTATTGGCCATTTGTTTAACAGAATTTCACTTAATTTGGATTTGTTTGATGCTTGCTTATGATTAATTCAGGTTGTGTGTTTTGGGAAGTGTATGTCAGGAGTGATATTGCATTGTTTCTCATTGCATCTCAGATTAGTTGCCACATGATGATGTTAACTGATAATGCTAACTTTGAAGCAGTTTTTTAAGGTAAAGGTGGTGCCTGTTAGACTTCTTCATTGTAAAGTAATGTTTTCCTTTTATAATTGGTATCTCATGGGAAGAATCTTTGAGACTATATTAATATCCTGTTTATCATCATGCTTTTACCGACTAATTTTAGCATCCATTGATGAATTTTGACTAAAACAGTTACTACTGTGGCATTTCCTGTTTGGTGATTTTCCTCCATTAATTTTTCATCATGTGAAATCTATACATGACATTGTAGGAAGTTTGTTTATTTAGAATCATGTAGTGATAAAGTCGAGAGGCTCTTAAAGGATACTCTAGTCAACCCTGCTGGATAATCATACCATGTTAGTGGTGGAGTGGGTCTTATAAACACAGACTATATAAAATTCATATTTGGAATATTTTTACGATGTTATTGGCATTCTTTTAGTGCAGATTAGAACAGTGTTACTTTATGTTGATCTGTGGACTGGTGCTAGTCCACAAACTATTTATTACTGTATGTAAAAATACAGTAAAATGTGATAAGTTGAGGCAACAAGTAAGTGCTTAGACTCTTTCACCAAAATTCGACATAACGATTGTGTAGTTTTTGCAGGAGTATTTGTCTATAACAGAATAAAAATTTTAAAAAATTTAATCCTTTATCTCAGTTGGCTTGAAAAGCATTGGCCATAAAGAACACTCAAAAACTGAAATGCTTAATAGATCTGTTGAATATGTACATCATGGTGTTCAGCCTTAAATAGTTACGAGCATGCCACTGGATTATGTGAAGGAAAAAGGTTAGAAATGAAGGGAATGTAAATATATGATAGATAGGAAAAATAGGAAGATAGATACAGGAAAGAGAAAATGTGTCATTATTTTATGAGTAGGCAGTAATGCCTTAAGGTACATTCATTGGCATGTCTGATGTAAATTGCCTCTTTCATCTGCAGCTTTGTTTTCTGCTTTGTTAATTTATATGTATTAGGAACCAGATTGATACAGAATCACAGAGTTTTAAAAAATAATCCCTTTTTACGTGAGAGAAACTGAAAGTGTGGTAAATGTTCTACATTTTATGTCCTTAACATTATCACGTAGAGAAGGCACTAATTTTCAGAAGAGCTAAGAGAAGGAAAGGAAGGGGAAACCAATCAAAGTAATTAGCAGTTTTCTATAAAGAGGCAAATGAAGAAAACATCAAAGAGAAGAGAGAAATTGTTGTGGGGTGATTGTTCAGTATGTGTTAGTTCTATCAGTTTATCTAGTTCCTGCTTAGTTGGTAAATTACATTTGAATCTGCAAGGTATTTATTAATTATTATTATTATTTTGGCCTTTGTAATAGATGATTTTAATTTGATCATTGTTTTCTAGGAATACAGGAGTTTCCAGAAAATATAAAAAATTGTAAAGTTTTGACAGTTGTGGAGGCCAGTGTAAACCCTATTTCCAAGTAAGTTCTTTTCAGTTGAATTATAAGTTACTTATGTGATTGAAACAATTATAAAACAGTAGTAGAATGTTACTTTACATATTTTAATGGAAAATATCAACATTAAGTCTATAAAAAATTTCAATTTTGGAGTAAAAAAGGAATTTTTAAACAATCTTTCTAACCCCATGTATTATAAACATAAAATTGAGATCCAAAAGAGATAATGCAGGTATTTTGCTCCTGGTCTCGTAGATACTTGTTGTCACAAATGAGATTAGAATCCAGATTTCCTCACTCAATGTTATTTGCACATGTAAGAATGCCTTTACCTTCAAATCAGATATTTGGCACCTTCAAAATTCTGAAAATAATAAAAAGAAACTAAAAGGTCAAGAAGGTAAAACAACAAAAGGAAAAAACATGATTGGTTGCAACATATAGCAGACGTACGTTCTTTATTGATGATAATGGCTATAAACAGGAAGTTTCCTGGGACCAAAGCTTGTAAATTTTGCAAAAATGGAATGGTGAAGCAAAAGATGAATAGAGTGAAGCATAGCTAAGTATAGCTAAGTTGAAAGTTGAAACCAACTTCCACGTTTTATAATACTGTTTTTCTTTTTCTTTCTTTTTTTTTTTTTGGAGACAGAGTCTCACTCTGTCACCCTGGCTAGAGTGCAGTGGCATCATCATAGCTCACTTCAACCTCAAACTTCTGGGCTCATGTGACCCTCCTGCCTTAGCCTCCTGAGTAGCAGAGATTACAGGCATGCACCACCACGCCCAGCTAATTTTTGTATTTTTTGTAGAGATGGGGTCTTGCTCTTGCTCAGGTTGGTCTCCAACTCCTGAGCTGAAACGATCCTCCTGCCTCGGCCTCCCAGAACGCTGTAATTACAGGCATGAGCCACCGCACCTGGCAATACTGTCTTTCTTGATGGGTTTTTCCAAACAGTCGTTTCACTTGCTGTCAAGATGGAGGAATGGAGGTAGAGGATAAATAAAATGTGTCAAAGTCTGATGTGTCTTACTGCATGAGGATTTTGTACTTGTTAAAAATCTGAGACAAACATGTAAAGATAATGTATATTCTCTTCATTTAAAAATACTGCTTTAGCATCGAGTTTTAGATTTGTAACTTGTTTCACAATCAAGAAGAAATACCAGTAAAGCTAATACACATAGATTCTTACATGGTCCTAAAATGTCATTCAGCTTTTAATATTATTTTTCTCATTTGCTCTTTGTAAAATTCTACAATCTTAAAATTATTTAGGGACCAAATGTTGATATCGAAAATAATCTAAACTAGTGGTTTCAACAAGGGGCTGTTGTGCGCCAGAAGACATTTGGCAATTTCTGGAGACATTTTTGGTTTTCACAATGGGGTATGTGGGTGTGTGTTACCGATATCTAGTTGGGTGGGGGTCAGGGTTGTAGCTAAATACCTGACAGCTCACAGACAGCTTATGCACAACAAAGAATTATTCAGCCCAAGATGTCTTTGCCAAGGTTTAGAAATTCTTATCGAGTCCTTTGAATTGATAATAGAAAAGGCACATTTCTAGAGTGCCTGCTGATTTCATAGTTAATGTCCTAAATATATTTCTGTGTATCGTGGCTCATTCATCGTTGACTATTTTGTGTAGATTTTATGTTATTAAAACAAATATTACCTCACTTGCTTTTTACAAAGTAATCAAGATGCAAACCTTGAGACAGGTAAGTTATTACAAAAAGCAAATCTTAATTTGAGGGTTACTAATAAAAGTAAAGAGGTGACTATTGTCTGTTGACAAAGTATCTTCAGTAAAAGACTAAAATTCTATGTATGAACTTAATTTGAATTCTGGTATGTTTTATATAGGCTCCCTGATGGATTTTCTCAGCTGTTAAACCTAACCCAGCTATATCTGAATGACGCTTTCCTTGAGTTTTTGCCAGCTAATTTTGGCAGGTAAATTATAGCTTCTTTCAAAATCAGTTATTGTTAGCTCTTGTAAAGTGTACAAAACTACAAACTGCTTTAGAAATAGTGTTAATTACAGTTTCATAGGCTCTTTTGTAATTACTTCCAAGCATTGTAGTTTTTTTTTTTCTTTCTTTTTTTTATTTTTGGGTCTTTTGGTGAGGACCAGAAAACCTGCTAGACAAATTCTAAAAGAGCTGTAACACTGCCAAGTGTTGTAGTTTTTATAGTTTCTTTAGATCTTATTGTTTTGAAATAGTTTTCCCAAGTAAACAATAAACAATGGAGATTTTTTTTTTTTTTTTTTTTTTTTTTGAGACAGGGTCTCACTCTGCAATGGTACAGTGGTGTCATCATAGCTCACTGTAGCCTCGAATTCCTGGGCTCAAGGGATCCTCCCATCTTAGCCTCCCAAGTTACTGGGACTACAGGCACCACAACGCCCAGCTGTTTTTTAAACATTTTATATAGATGGAGGTCTCACTTTGTTGCCCAAGCTGGTCTCAAACTCCTGGCCTCAAGCGATCCTCCCTCCTTGGCCTCCTTGAGTGCTGGGATTATAGGCATGAGTACCCAGCCAACAATGAGAATTTAAAGGGAAAAAAATAAGTTGGTTTTTAAGGTGGCAAAAACAGAGTTTTAATGGGGGTGTTTCTGTTCATTTGAGATACTGAATGCTATGTTCTTAGCATGACATTCTAAAATGATTTAATATCGGGTCATTAAATATGAAATGTTCGATTTCAAATCAAAAGGTTTATTATATCTCAAACAAGAAGCAGTACAATTAAAGTATGTGCCTAAACTAACGACACGGTTTTGCCATCTTAATGGTAGCTTGCTCATGCCAGCAGCGAAGAAGCCTGGAGAGCAAGTGGCGATGAAATTGTGAACAGAGTTTTCCATAGCTTGTTGAGAATTGAATCATTTTCCTTGCAAGTAGTAGTCCAAAGCCTGGAAGAAGTGGTAATCCATTGGTGCAAGGTCTAGTGAGTACGGTGGATGACAGTTTCCAAGTCCAGCTGCTGTAATTTGAGGTGCAATTGGCTTTTTGCCACATGTGGTCTTGCAAGAGGATTGGCCTGTCTCTAGTGACCAATATCTGCCACTTAATCGCAAGCATCCTCATCATTTCGTCCACGTGGTTGCAGTACACATGTGCTGTAATTGATTAACCAGTTCTCATGAAGCTGTAGTGCATAATACCAGCACTGGACCACCAAACAGACACCATTAGCTTTTTTGATGAATATTTGGTTTTGGACTGTGTTTTGGCACTCATCTTTATCCAGCCATTGTGCCAAACACTTGTGATTTTTAAAAACAATCCATTTTTCATCACACATAACAATACGGTGTAGAAATGGTTTGCCTTATGTCATGACTACAAAGAAAGGCAAGCTTTGAGACACTTTCTCTTCTGATGCTTGTTTAATTCATGTGGAACCCACCTATCCAGCTTCTTTACCTTGCTGATTTGTTTGAAATGGTCCAATACTGTTGGAATAGTAATGTCAAACTTTGCTGCTAATTCATGCATAGGTTGAGATGGATTTGCTTCCACTGCAGCTTTCAGCTCATCATTATCTACCTTGGTCTCAGGTCACCCATGTGGCTCATTTTCAAGATCAGAATCACCAGAATGGAACTTCTCAAACCACTGTCATCTGTGCATTCATCAGCCACATCCTTCCCAAACACTTCATTGATATTTTGAATTGTCTGCACTGCATTGGTTCTGTGATGGAACTCATATTAAAAAATAACACAAATTTTTTACTTATCCATGGTTTCACAAAAATTTCTTTAAAAAAAAATAAAGGTAATCATAAGCCAAACCATGTGTTTGAAAGAATGAGGATGTACCTTCACAAAAAAATAAAAAAAGAAGTGTCAAAGTAAAATGTCAGAGATATCAACTGTCAAACTTAATACTTAAGGAATCGGACATTCCATACTTAATGAGCTAATGATTGGTTGATCTGTCTTACTGGAATCAAAATTCCTTTTTGTTTTTTAGAGACAGCTTCTCACTCTGTTGCCCAGGCTGGAGTACAATGGTGCAGTCAAAGCTGACTACAGCCTTGAACTGGGCTCAAGCAATCCTCCTCCCTTCTTCTGAGGGTGTTTGCCACCATGCCTGGCTAATTTTTTTAATTTTTTGTAGAAATGGTGTATTGTTATGTTGTGTAGGCTTGTCTTGAACTCCTGTCCTCAAGCATTCCTTCGTCCTTAGCCTCCCGAAGTGCTGGGATTATAGACACGAGCCACTGCCCTCAGCCCTTGGAATCAAAATTATTGAGAAGAGAATCTGTTTCTGGGATCTACCTCATTATCTCCCCATATCCTTCAAGTCCCTGAGTAATTTTTAAACAAACAGGTGAATGAATAATAAGTATCAAGTTATTATTCAGTTGAAATTAATTACTAGAGAAGGTTTTAGCCAACTAAAAGTTAATTTTGTCATTTTTGTCTAAAAATAATTAGTGCACTTGTCACATTATTCTTCTGTATCTGGCATTTGCATCACTCAATCTACTCATTTTACCTCTATTTTTAATGGAATATACATCAGTGAAGTGCCAGAGAGTCTTGTCTTCCTTTTTATTTTATTTTGTACTCCTTTGTAATTTTTAATGTATTACTCTGCACACATAGTTATTACACAGTTATGTTGGTTGCTTTAAAATTTTAGAATATGAAATTAATTTGTTGAATTCCTGTTTTTCGTTATAGATACTTGATTTGCTATTTGTTTTGCAGATTAACTAAACTCCAGATATTAGAACTTAGAGAAAACCAGTTGAAAATGTTGCCTAAGTAAGTAAAGGTGCTTTCATTTTAAGAATTCAATTTAGAATTTTTAATCCTCAAGTCCTTAAAAAATGTTAATTTTTTATTATTGTAATGTGATGCAAGTTATTTTTAAAACCCAACATTTGTGATCATCATATTCGAATTAGCGATGTTAAATATAAACCTGTATGCATCTGTTGTTGGTGTTTAACTTGGCACTACTGCGTTGATAATGATTTCGTAGCTCTCTGAAATGCAGTCTTTTGTATGACATTAAAATCAAAATAAGTATGTAAAGTCCACCTGTGTCTCAAATAGAGATCCCAAGTTCACATGCTAGAGCTCATACATATTGATTAGAGTAATCCATGGGGTCTTTATGTGAAACCTGATAAGTATAGAACTTGGTTGTCTGGCTTTTTAGTCCATTGTAAATTAGAAATGGATGATTGGTCCCCTAATGGTAAGCTAATATCAAAAAGAGATGGCAATCCAAAAGCAAATGATGAGATTTAATTATAAAAGAAACAGGTCTATAAACTCAAACTGCACTGTGTAGTCTGTGGCCATTTGTTGAACAGATGTCTTAAAACACCTTGAATGCATTGCTGTAGTGTTACAGTTTAGGGGTTGGCAAACTATAGTGTATAATTAAATCTGGACCACCATCTATTTTTTGTAAACAAAGTTTCATTGGAAAATGGTCACATTCATTTGTTTGCATACTGTCTGGTTGCCTTTTTTTTTTTTTTTTTTTTTTTTTTGGAGACAGAGTCTCACTCTGTTGCCCAGGCTAGAGCTCCATGGTGTCAGCCTAGCTCACAGCAACCTTGAACTCCTGGGCTCAAGCAATCCTTCTGCCTCAGCCTCCCGAGTAGCTGGGACTACAGGCATGCACCACAATTTTTTTCTATATATTTTTAGTTGTCCAGCTAATTTCTTTCTGTTTTTTTAGTAGAGGTGAGGTCTCGCTCTTGCTCAGGCTGGTCTCGAACTCCTGAGCTCAAATGATCTGCCCGCCTCGGCCTCCCAGAGTGCTAGGATTACAGGTGTGAGCCACTGCGCCCGGCCCTGTCTGGTTGCTTTTGCTTTAGGGTGATAGAGTTGAGTAGTTGTCAACAAAGATTGTATGGTCCACAAGGCCAAAAATATTTACTGTTTGACCCTTTACAGAAAAAAATTGCCAACTCTTGTTGAAATTACATCATCAAGACTTGTCAGCACTCAAGGAGAAAAACATCTCCAGTTACTCCAGGAGTTAGTTGTTTAGTTTCCTCAGCTTCTATGACATTGTATTTAGATCTGTTACGATATTTGCCACATAATTTTAATGTATGTTTATACATATGTCACTCTCTTCTTCCGTGACCAGCATATGCACATTCATGCACATGTGTACGAGTCTCTCACCTTTCCCCCCATGATTTTAAGTCTTTGAGACCATGTCTAGTTTTTATTCCCAAAAGACAGTATGTTTTAGCTGAGTAATTGTTCAGTGCATGAATGAATGAAGCTTATAGTGATGGTTGTGAGTATAAATTAAAGTAGAAATTATGATCCATATTAAAATTCAAAAAGATCTGTATATTTTACCGATCTAGTACTCACAGTGATAGCTCTTTACCTCGAAGCTTGATTGGTTTCTAAGAGATTTGAATAATGAAGATGCAAATTGTTTATTGTAATAGCTAAGTCTACAATTAATATGGTCCCTCTGATATCATAGGCAATTCAATGATTTTAACTCCTTTTAGAGATTCATATTAGGCTGTCAATTAATTTGCTAATATAATTCTTTCCTCCTTTCTTTTTAAGATATATAGTTACAATCTTTGAGACCTCACAAACTATAAAGAGGCTACAGTTTTAAATATTATAAAGCTATGTGCATGCAGGATATGCAGTGACTTTTTTTAATGGTCAAAGATTAGTGCAATGGAAGAAACTGTTGTTTTAGATCCATAGTTAAGTGAAATTTAATACCACCTAGATACTGGAGGGCACAGTACCAAGGACATAAAGTATGATTTACACTTCCTGTGAGGAAAGGAGAAGATAAAATGAGTTAAATACAAATGAATTTTGGAGGTAGACTGGAGGAAATTTGGGAGTTATTTCTATTTTCTCCTTGAAGTATGAAGCTGAAGTAGGAAGCTGGACCTTGAAAAGTAGGAAGCTACATCTCTAAGATGCAATTTTGTTTCTGAGATTTCTAAACAATATGAGTAGCACCAAAGTTATTGGTATTGGCTATAGAAACTTGAGGTGGAGACACATTTTTTACTTCATATTTCCTCTTTTTATTGTATATGTGTATCATTCACATTTTCCTAAATTATTTTAAAAGTTAATTTTTTTAGGACATCATTTGTAATTGAATTTTTCCAATGCACTTTTATTCTTGTACCCTTTTCTAAATCTGTTATGCTTTATTTTTACAAATTACCCCCATTGTGCTCAGTTGCCTGTGAATTTTCTATCTTGTCATTGTAACAGTATTGAAGCAAGAAATGTGAGAGATTTATGTTTTATTCTTTCAATCTTCCACCTCTTCACAGCTTTCTTTACGTTTTTCAGATCCCCGCCTGGTATAGTTATTTGAACATATGAGCTTACTATTACAGCATGTGATTTTATACATCTGAAGAAAGATTCTAGAAATACCTTTCGCTTTGTTATGAAGGAAACTAGAACTTTACAGGTTTTCTGGACAAAGTCAGATATGAGTAAGGGAAATTGAATTATAGTACTTGAGGATAGGTACTCAATACATCTAACTTAAAGCAGCTTTGTAAAATTGACAATGTGAGATGAATTAAAGGGTTGGTGAGAGAATGACATATATAAAGTGTAAAGGTTGGGGAAGATTAGCTTCTTCTGATTTAGGTCAATAACAGTGTCATTACAATTGTGCTGTTTCTTCTTATATTCCTTCACTAAGAAGCTGGAGAAATGTTTTAACTGAGTTTTACTTTACTTATTTTATTTGTTAAAATTCCAAAGAAGCTAGAAATAGTTGTGTTTTTGTGCCATAATTTAAGGTGCTGGTGGATTTTAAATGATGTCCATTTCCAAAGTATTAACATAGTAATGTAATACACTGATAATGTGATAATAACTATTTTGCTATCATTTTGTCATATCCTACAAAATTGTTAATGTGGAGTTTCTTATCTGGATAATTGGTAACATCTTGATGTATTAAATAATACGTTTTTCTAAAAACAGCACCTAATAGCATAAATATTTGAATTACTTAGCAGTTAGTTTAGTTTCAGAAGGTACCTTTGTGGAGGGAGAAATAAGAATACAACATAATTTTTTTCATTACAAAACCAGTTTGTACATTTTTCAAGTTCCTATAATTGCAAAGAAGTGTTGTTATTTAGTTGGAAATTAAGAATTGTATATTATTGCTTTAATTTAAAATAAATGTCATCTAATTATATCTGTGATTCTTATAAAATGTTATTTTGTATTGGATTTAATTTGAAATGTGGGGAGCAATGTAATGTTTACTGTTCCTCTTAGCATTTTGAAAATAAATTTTCAGAGTTACCTTGAAGTTTTACAGATATATGAGCAGTCTTGAAAAAGCCTTTTTGCAATTATGGTAGTAATTATTTATGTATCTGCCAAACAATCTCATTTATTAGCTGATTTGTACTATATGAAAATTTATTCTGTGAAAAGCTGGAAATTCATTGTTCATATTCTGGCCTATAGGTTTAAATTTATTGCAGTTGCTTCTTGAGAATATAAATGAAAAGACTGGTGAGAAGCCAGAATTAGAGAATAATTGATAATTTATCTAGAAATTAAATGTGACTTATTTTTCCTAGAAAATTAACATTTTTATTTTGTCAACATGTGAAAGCCCATATTTCATTACTCATTCATTACGTAAGAATGTTTTAAACTAGTGGTCCCCAACCTTTTTGGCACAGGGACTGGTTTCATGGAAGACAATTTTTCTGTGGATGGCCAGGGGAGTGGGGGCAGCTGTAAATACAGATGAAGCTTTGGCAGTATGTGACCCAACAATTTTTTGGAGGGTGGGGACAGGTAGAGCTCAAGCAGTGACGCATGGTCCAGTTCCTAACAGGCCATGGACCAGTACTGGGCCGCAGGCTGGGGGTTGGGGACCGCAGTAACCATGAAATCTGAAAACTCCCATGTAATTGAGATTTTTTTGTATAGTTAATTCTTTATTATTCCATTATGAATAGAACTATGAATAGACTGACCCAGCTAGAAAGACTGGATTTGGGAAGTAACGAATTCACGGAAGTGGTAAGTTCTTATCAGTCTCACTATCTGTAATTGTTACATTTGATCAAGAACAAATGTGAAAATTAAAGATTTCTCTTAAAAATTACATAAAGATATATATTTTTTTGAGGTATGAAGTATGAGTTCTTAACCAGAACTTTCCAGACAGGAAAATATTCAGACATTTACAAATCTCACATAAGTAAGGATAAAATGTAAAATTAATGAGCGGTCCGTGGAAGAGAGATCTGAAAGTTTTTTAGCACAGGAAGCAGAAAATTTCAGTGATTACAAGTGAGAAACGTTAGTCTAGAATGCAGCAGGTGAAGTCGTTCTGTGTCAAAAATAATTCCCTTGGGTATTACTTATGAATTTATTCAGTGATAGGATACTTCTCTATAATTTACTTAATAGCTAAGGGGAAAATCATTGAGTGAAACAACTGTTATTTTAGAGGTGGTAATAAGACCTCTTCGTTGTTTGTGCTTTATATACTAAGTGCACTATAATGCTGAATCTAAAAGGAAAGGAGTGTGTAAGCAGTTTTTGTTTTTAGTGAGTTTTCCAGGAGAACTCAGAAAATAAGCTAGGTTTTTTTTTTTTGAAGAGGAATTAATCAGGCTGAATATCATTATCATTATAATTTTTTAAATTAGTTTGCAAGTTTGTTGTTTAAAATTGTATAGCTTTCAAATGATAGTCTTAAGAACAAGGATTTCTCAGAACTGTTTGCTGTAGTATTTCTTTCTGAGTATTGTACCATGGTGGTTTGGAGTACCTCATATTTTCTCTAAAATACTCCCAAATTTCTCTATAATGCATGCTGTATTTCCTAAATTATCTGTCTATTATGCCCTTTCTTAATATTTGTGTTATATATATTAATCTGTTTCCATATTAACTATTTTAAAATTCTCAGTAATTATTAATTTTCAAAATCTCGTAAGCTTTCAAAATCATCAAGTTTTATACCAATTTGGTCATCTGATATTATGCATTTTTAAAAAAAACTTGTACAATATAGCATAAAAGGAAATTTCTTTCAATCCGAGTTACATCTAGAATTCTTCACTGTATTTATATGTCAATGGTAAATCTGAATGACATGCCTTTTATGTATGACTCGTGTTATTACGGTGATTAGATATGATGGTACTCTACCATTACATGATCATTGACTGGACATGGCTTTGTGAGGTTACAGAAATAACCTTGAAGAGGGCATTTCAGTCTTCAGCCTCAAAGGGCCAATGCCTGAGAGCAAATTTTCGCCTGGATATCAAGGTCCACCACAACATTTGGATTAATTTTTAGGTCCCCAATACCATATTATAAACAATTTTCCACCATGAAATTAGAAATATTTTCTAGGAGTTTAAATAACAGAATGTTCTTATCAGGTGGTAATACCTTTGTTTACCTTTCTTTTATTGCTCAACATTTAGGATGTATGTTGCCTTTTTTATCCTTTTTAATTGTTACCAGGGAATATCTTTGTGATTTTCCTAAAATTTTCTAACAGGCAATGTCTTTTTATTGATAATGAATGAGAGTATGCTTTTATTGTACACATCCCAGTAGTAGGTGCTATTTTTATTTCTTCATGAATTTTAGAAATATTTGACCCTATCGTGTAATCCATAGCTTAAATGAATTTTATGTAATCTATGCTTATGGAATGTTGTCTCTTTGATTTCTCCCTTAATAATGCTATTGTAATAGCTGTAATGCAGTGGAAAGGCTTACATCTGGCTCTGCTTTTTTATTTTTCCTATTTTTTCCCCTTTATTTAATGTTTCAAAACTAAAAGTTACCATTAGAAATTCCCAGGGCTGCTTTTATCAGATAAAGACATTCAGATAACTTAATTGGATATCTCTCCCCCCACCTTCTATCCAAATAGCCTGAAGTACTTGAACAATTAAGTGGATTGAAAGAATTTTGGATGGATGGTAATAGACTGACTTTTATTCCGGGGGTATGTATATGAAATTTTTAGTGGTTTCACTTATTGCTGCCTCTCCTTTGCAGTTTTGTGAATTGTGCATTTTGAAATTACTTTTAATTAGTAAAAAACAAAAAGGATTGTTATTTAATTTTTTATTAAACAGAAGCAAATTACGTTTTTTTTTTTACTATGAACACATTCTTGATTAAATTCTGAAAACTCCCATAATAAACTTTAGCAAAGTAGTCTCTTTTTAATACTGTAGAATGTGTCCTTTCCGGTGGTACCAACTGAATCTATTTAGGTTACTAAGTATGAAATGTCCGATTTCCTTAAGTACTAAGTTTGACAGTTGATACCTCTGACATTTCACTTTGACACCTCTTGTTTTACTTTTATTGTGAAGGTACATCCTCAGTCTTTCAAATGCCTGGTTTGGCTTGCAATTGTCTTTCAAAATTTTTTTAGAGCAACTTTCATGGATAAGTCAAAAATTTGTGTGATTTTCGAATATGAGTCCTGTTGTAGAACCAATGCAGTGCAGACAATTCAAAATATCAACAGAGTGTTTGGGTAGGATGTGAGTAATAACGTACGGTAATCAATGGTTTGAGAAGTTCTGTTCTGGTGATTTTGATCTCGAAAATGAGCCATGTGGATGGTCTCATGTGGACCTGAGACCAAGGTGGATAACAATGAGTTGAAAGCTGTAGTGGAAGCGAATCTATCTCAACCTTGCGTGAATTAGCAGCAAGCTTTGATGTTACTATTCCAACAGTATTGGACCGTTTGAAACGAATCTGCAAGGTAAAGAAGCTGGATAGATGGGTTCCACGTGAATTAAACAAGTGTCAGAAGAAAAATCAACTCAAAGTTTGCCTTTCTTTGCTGTCACAACATAAAGGCAAACCATTTGTATACCGTATTGGTACATGTGATGGAAAATGGATTCTTTTTGACAGTTGCAAGCATTCAGCACAATGGTTGGATAAAGATGAAGTGCCAAAACACAGTGCTGAATATTCATCAAAAAAAGCTAATAGTGCCTGGTGGTCCAGCGCTGCTGGTATTATCCATTACAACTTCATGAAACCTGGTCAGTTGATTACAGTGGATGTCTGTTTCAGCCAGTTGGGTAAAATGATGAGGATGCTTACAATTAAGCAGCTGAGACTGGTCACTGGAAACAGGCCAATCCTCTTGCAAGACAACGCTCGACCACATGTCACACAAACAATGCTGCTCAAACTGCAGAGGCTGGACTTGAAAATTATCTGTCATCTACTATATTCACCAGACCTTGCACCAACTGACTACCACTTCTTCCAGGCTTTGGACCACTTCTTGCAAGGAAAAATATTCAATTCTCAACAAGTTCTGGGAAACGCCTTTCATGATTTGATTGCCACTCATGCTCTCCAGGCCTCTTCTCTGCTGGTATAAACAAGCTACCATTAAGATGGCAAAACTATGTCGATAGTTTAGGTACATACTTTGATTAATTGTACTGCTTCTTGTTTGAGATATAATAAACTACACTTTGGATTCAAGTCGGACATTTTATATTTAATGACCTAATATATCCTAATTCAGTTTGCCAAGGTTAACCTATGATATTTTCCATGAACTTTCTGTTTTAAAGACTGGCAAATTGTTTACTCCCATTTCTAAAGAAGTCATAAGAATCTCCATATATGCTGTATCACCAGAAGGTGATGGGCAGCCTAGTTCCGAAAGAAAAGTATATGTCCTTTGTCACTCTGCTAGGCTAAAATTAGTAGTTCTTAGCTTTATTGCTGAATACATTTCTACTGGCATTTTAAAATCAATTTGAGCTGGGTGTGGTGGCTCACACCTGTAATCCTAGCACTTTGGCAGGCTGAGGCAGGCAGGAGGATTGCTTGAGGCCTGGAGTTCGAGACCAGCCTGGACGACATAGTGAGACCGCGTCTGTATAAAAGTAAAAAAAAAAAATTAAAAAATTAGCTGGGTGTGGTGATTCACGCCTTGTAGATACTCGGGAGACTGAGGCAGGATGATCCCTTGAGCCTGAGAGTTTTAGGTTACAGTGAACTTTGATCCAGCCTGGGTGACAGAGCAAGACACTAAAAAAAATGAATAAATAAAAAACAATTTGGGAGTCCTCTTTCTTGTATTAACGTTTAATTTTGAATTAAAACTTGGTATTAGGTTTATTACTTTTTACAAATTACTTAATATTGACAGAGTCATTAGATTTTCTTTTTTTACTTGTAGTTTATTGGTAGTTTGAAACAGCTCACATATTTGGATGTTTCTAAAAATAATGTTGAAATGGTTGAAGAAGGAATTTCAGCATGTGAAAACCTTCAAGACCTCCTATTATCAAGCAATTCACTTCAACAACTGCCTGAGACTATTGGTTTGTATTGCTTTCAAATTCATGTAATTAACTTTTAAAGTAAATTCAAGGCTTCCATATAATCTCAGATTTTATTTGTTACGAGGTAATTTTATTGCACTGCCACAGTAACAACTCTTAGTTGAATTTTTCCTGATGTAATGAGTTGCACAATTTACTCCCTTGTTGAGGTTACTGTGTTTTTATTTAGTCTAGGAAATCTCATTTTTATAACTAATTTAAATTCTTTAAAAAGAAATTAGGCCAAGTACAGTGGCTCACACCTGTAATCCTAGCACTCTGGGAGGCCAAGCTGGGAGGATTGCTTGAGCTCAGGAATTTGAGGTTGAAACCAGCCTGAGGAAGGGTGAGACCCTGTCTCTGCTAAAAATAGAACAGTTAGCTGAGTGTCAGTGGAGTGCCTGTAGTCCCAGCTACTTGGGAGGGTGAGGCAGGAAGATCCCTTGAGCCCAGGAGTTTAAGGTTGCTGTGAGCTACGATGACACTACTGCACTCTACCCAGGACCACAGAGTGAGGTCTCTCTCTCAAAAAAAAAAAAAAAAAGAAAGAAAGGGAAATTGAACCTTACTTCTCCCCCCTTTAAAAAAAAATGGTTAATTTATCCAAATTTGGTTTAACTCTTGATCCATAGCCCTTATTTGGTAACTTTTTTCAGTCCTACTTCATTATAGATACTCAGACAAGAAAACAGACCAGTTGAGCAAATCCTGAGAGATCTATAATTGTTATTATTGAGTCTATGTTTGTGTAGTAGTTTGATGATACATCAAGGTAATTGAATTATTTTGATGAAAGTACCAAAAACTTCAATCTTGGCATCTTCATGATGTTTTAATATAAAAACTAAAAACATTTTATGTATTTCTCAATTGAATTAGTTTTAGCTAAAGTTACTTGTTTGTAAATTCATTAGGATTGTACTCTAATCAACACTTTTAATTTTAACATTAAAAGATTTTTTTTGTTATAGTATTTAATATACATAGAATATTTTGTTACACACCATTATAAACTACCTTCATGCTAACATTTCTTTAATCCATTAATTCAACGAGTATGTATTGTCTGTCTTCTCTGTGTCCTGACTTTGTTTTTAGGAGCAGGACTACAGCAGTGAATAATGCAGGCAAAAAGTTCCTATTCTCTCGTTCTACATGCTTGCCAGTGGGGTGAGGGGAGTTCCTACTCGTGAAGATTACATTCTAATAAATATACACTATTTTAAGAGATGGTATGGGTGAAAATTGAAAATATAGGGTAAGCAAGTAGAGTGTTGGGGTTGGGGTTGAAGATTGTGTCGGTGTCTCTTTTAGATAAAGTGGGTTAGGAAAGTTCTTTCTAATTCTTGTCAAATGTAATAGGTCTCACATTGAATGTTGGTGGACTTCTAGTTTAAGCGAAAATTATGTATTATTTCTTCTCAACAGGTTCATTGAAGAATGTAACAACTCTGAAAATAGATGAAAACCAATTAATGTATCTACCAGACTCTATAGGAGGGTAAGTTTTCTATGAATGTTTAGACCCTTGAAGATTTTATTTTTAGTTCAGCATGCCTTATATATTAAATATTTTCAGGTATTAGCATAAATAATATCTAAAGGAGATTCCATAAACATTTAAATAAATAATTAGTATACAGGTTGGGTGTATTTATAATAGTAAGACCCATTTATTATTGGTGGTTTAGCTTTGTGAAATAGTTTCACTACATTTGTCAAAAGTCAAATTCAAATGTTCATATGTTCTTAAACTTGGGATTATATATAGGAAAACTTATTTTTAATGTTTATTTCCTTTTTTTATTCAAGGTTAATATCAATAGAAGAACTGGATTGTAGTTTCAATGAACTTGAAGCTTTGCCTTCATCTATTGGACAGCTTGCTAACATGAGAACCTTTGCTGCAGATCATAATTACTTACAAGAGTTACCCCCAGAGGTACTGTATTTTAAATTTGTTTTGGGTTTTTTGTCTTCATCTTTTTCTAATTATCATTATTATAGCCATCCATTGTGGCTTCACTTATTTTCTTTCTGAAATAATTTATTAAATTATTTATTTTCTGAATAGTAACTAACTCTGTTAATTTAGAATAGGTTCCTTTGAGGAAAATAAGGCTTGTAAAAAAAAAACAGAAGAAGAGCTTCCTAAGCACTTTCCTTTGTACATGAAAATTAATAAATAAAAGTAGAAAGTCTAACCCTTATTTCTTTTATAAATATGACAAGTATTTTTTATACTTTTAAAAATTATATTCATATGTTGATCAACCCATAAGGCCAAATTTTTGATCCCCAATTTATACTTGTCTTTCAGATTGGAAGCTGGAAAAATATAACTGTGCTGTTTCTCCATTCTAATAAACTTGAGACACTCCCAGAGGAAATGGGTGATATGCAAAAATTAAAAGTCATTAATTTAAGTGATAATAGGTTTGTAATACTATATTCATCAATTGGTTTGATTAAATAAAATTAAAGTTTCATTTGATATGTAGTAAAGTAGCTAATGCGTATTTCTCTTTTCATGTATACTGTAAGTCCTTACAGAATACCATAAACAGGTTCTTGGAAACTGACTTTAAGCAAAACTTCATATGGCAGATTTTTTTTTTTTTTTTTTTTGAGACAGAGTCTTGCTTTGTTGCCCGGGCTAGAGTGAGTGCCGTGGCGTCAGCCTAGCTCACGGCAACCTCAAACTCCTGGGCTCAAGCAATCCTTCTGCCTCAGCCTCCCGAGTAGCTGGGACTACAGGCATGTGCCACCATGCCCGACTAATTTTTTCTATATATATATATTTTTAGTTGTCCAGATCATTTCTTTCTAATTTTTGGTAGGGACGGGGTCTCGCTCTTTCTCAGGCTGGTCTCGAACTCCTGACCTTGAGCGATCCACCTGCCTCGGCCACCCAGAGTGCTAGGATTACAGGTGTGAGCCACTGCGCCCGGCCCTATATGGCAGATTCTTGATTAATGTTGTTTCCTTATAACATTGATAAGAAAAATAATTGGTTTCATTATAGATTGTTTCACAGAAAATGACAGTTTTCAAGAACCTATTGACAATGTTAAGTGAGGACTGACTGTATATATTTTTTTATTTTTTAAATAAGGTGATCTAATTTTATCTGATGTTAATTTATCATACAGTGGTTGTTACTGTTTATTTTGGATTGACTTAGCTATACAACCTTTATTCTTTCCTTCTAGTAACATTTCTTTTTCTATTTCAGAATATTATGGGGGTGTTTTGGTTACATGGATTGCTTTTGTACAACTTGAGTCAAAATTATAAGTGTGCTCATGTCACCCAGATAGTGTGCATTGTACCTGTTAGGTGTGATTTCACCCATCCCTTTCTCCTCCCTCCCACCTGCTTGATTTCCATTGAGTTTTACTTCTGTATGTGCTCATGAGTGCTGATCGGTTAATTCCAATTTAATAGTGAGTACATGTGGCATTTGTTTTTCCATTTTTGTGATACTTTACTTAGGAGAATGGTCGCCAGTTCCATCCCATTTCTTATTCCTAAAGTCAGATCTTCCTGAATACTGCTGTTAAAACAACTTTTGAATCTAATCTTTTGCTCATATTTTCTTGGGCAGAGGTGTGGTTATGTGCTTACTCACATAGTTTCGGCAACAAAGCCAAGGTTCAAAGCAAATTGATCACTAGGGTTGCTAAGTTGAAATGATGTTTTAATTAGAAACAGAATGTCCATACTTTTTCCAGATGTAAAGATATTAATGATAATAAAACAGCATTTGTACATTTTGCTTTCATAATATCATATGAAGTCTTCAAAACAACCCTGTGAAATAGCACAATAGGTATTCCCATTTTATGTGGTAGAAATTTAAGATTCAGATTTAAGGTGACTCATGCAGCTTGTAAAGTAAAGCTTTAACTTAAACTCAGTTATTTTACTAGTTATGATGTTCTAACTTCCATTTTATTTAAAAAGAACCACTGCTTTCTTATTAAATCCCCATTTTGGCCTATACTTCCTACCCCCAAACTAGAGCACTAGGTTGTCAAAAATTGCCTTGAAAAATCGATATAGAAGACTAATTAGGCATAAGATAGCAAGGCTGATGTATGTATTGTTTTAAATAGGGTACTATTTTAATTTAGCATTCTAATGAGTATTTATATGCCAGTTGACCCCTCTATATCCATAGGTTCCACATCTGTGGATTCAAACAACTGTGGATCAAAAATATTTGGAGAAAAAGTTGCATCGATATTGAACTTGTGCAGATGTTTTTCCTGTCATTGTTCCCTAAACAATATAGCATAACAACTATTTACATAACACTTATGTAAATTATACTATTAATAGATATTATAAGTAATCTAGACAGGATTTAAAGTGTACGGGAGGATATGCATAGGTTATATGCAAATACTGCGCTATTTGGTATCAGGGACTTGAGCATCTGTGGATTTTGATATCCACAGATACTGAGGGACAACTGTACGTTGTTTTTACTCATTATCATCTTAGAATAGTCTTCTTGATCATGCAAGTGCTGGCTCACAAATATAGAGTAGTGCAGTTTTTATAACAAACTATCACTAAGAGTGCTTCTTATAATAGTTTGTTCACTCTAAATACAAATAAAACAAAAAATAATACAACTTTATAACACATTGCTTAATGTGTCCTTGTCTTTTCTCTAAGGCAGAGATAGTTAACTGTTATTTTTTAACAGATTCTTTTTTTAGTTTATTATTCATTTTTTTTACCAGCTAACTTGATTCCATTTAAAAATTATATGTATATATTAATTTTTTGTGTGTGTGTGGAGACAGAGTCATGCTCTGTCACCCCTGTTAGGGTGCAGTGGCATCGTAGCTCACTGCAACCTCAAACTCTTGAGCTCAAGTGATCCTCCCACCTCAGCCTCCCAGAGTGCTAGGATTACAGGTGTGAGCCACCGCACCCAGCCAAAGAATTATATTTTTAAAATTAATTCTTATAAAATTAGGTAATATTTTGCCTTATGTTTTTATACAAAGACCTATATTGGGCTCTTCTCTCCTTTTTATCCTATTTCCGTATGCAGTTATATAGCATTGTTCAGAAGACCATTAGATTTAATTCTCATTTTAAAGTTTAATTTTTTTGTTTTTTTTTTCCTGCAGATTAAAGAATTTGCCCTTTAGCTTTACAAAGCTACAGCAATTGACAGCTATGTGGCTCTCAGATAATCAGGTGGGCATTCTGATTTCATAAATTACTAGAATTACAATTACGTTATATAATTGTGCACTCTGACTTACATAGGGTTAAGAGCAGTTATACACTAGTACAGATGTAAAAATGTGTTATTAATGTATGTGTATAAAGAAAATTGTCTAAAATATTTAGCAACATAATTTTTATAAACTAAGTGTAGATTCATAAATAATCCTGTTGGGCTTGGCTAATTTCTTCTAAATCCATAAAAATAGAGATTAAGAAATCAGACTCAATACTCCCTAACTTAAGTAACATTATCATATGTACTTGTCATTTTTTTGTGGTGAGAACACTTAAAATCTACTCTCTCAGCAATTTCAGGAATATAATACATTGTTAATAATAATTATAGTCACCATATTGTACAATAAATCTCTTGAACTTATTCCTTCTAACTGAAATTTTGACCCTTTGACCAATACATCCCAATCCACATCCCATCCTGCCCTGTCCTTACCAGCTCCTGTTTAGTCACCATTTAACTCTGTTTCTACGAGTTTGCCTTTTTTAAATTCCACATATAAGTGAGATCATGCAATATTTGTCTTTCTGTTTCTGCTTATTTCACTTAATATAGTGTCCTCCAGGTTTATCCATGTTGTTGCAAATGACAAAATTTCCTTTTTTAAGGCTGAATGGTATTGCTGTGTGTGTGTGTGTTTCTTTATTCATTTATCCATTGAGGGACACTTAGATAGATTCCATATTGGCTATTGTGAATTCTGCTGCAGTGAACATGAGAGTACAGATATTTCTTCAACATACTCATTTCATTTCCTTTGGTTATGTATCTAGTAGCGAGATTGCTAGATCATATGGTAGTTCTATTTTTAATGTTTTGAGGAACCTCCCTAGTGTTTTCCATAATGGAAAACAATATACATTGACTGTGCTAATTTATATTCCCACCAACAGTGTGCAAGCTGGTAAATTTTGTTAACTAAAGTGCATATATGATTTTCTTAATTTTCTGATCTTTTTAAAAAGATCAATGTTTACTATTTGATGTTTAGCAAAACCTTATAATTAATTTACCCAGAGCTATACTTTCCCAGGTTTGTATACACTGATCTCATGTGATAGTCATAAATTCCACAGCCAAATTTGTTTGGGAAACTATATTATATCCCTCTTTTGGACTATAGTAATGACCCTGAGATACTGTTACAACAAAGAAATCTACTTACCTGTATTTCAGGATTCTCCAAACTTTTGAACTGGGGCCCTTTTCTTACCTAACTCTTATTAATATCCTAAAAGCCTTAATTTGATGTCAATTCATGGTTATGAATCAGACTATGGTATTTACCTGTTTTGCAAATTCAGAAAGAAAATACTAAATTGGTATATTTGCTTGTATTAGAACTTTAACACAAGTGATTACTGTATCTGTTATATGTGGAACTGATTTCTCTTAATTGAATATTTTAAGTTTGAAACTTTATTTGAAATTTCAGAAATAGATTCAGAAAACATTTTCTGGGCCCTGTCTTATGCCAATTATTAACTACAGTATGAATGAGACATAGTTCCTGATTTTAAGGAACTCTCAGACTAACTTTATTAGTCCAGTAGCACTTTTGCAGCTAAATTATTACCAGCAAATTATACTGTATGATTCATTTTAGTGAATTGTCAAGTACCTATTACAGATTCTTCGTGTTTGTAGTGTTCTCTCTTTCTCTCCCAGCTCCCCACTCAATTGTTTTAAAACAAAAATTGTATGGTGGGGGTCTTTGTTTTTCTAAGTTTGATAGAATATTTAGTAAAGTAGACATAGCTAAAAAAAAATTTCCCTTACTGTGTGAAGTAGTAATTTTGCGGTAAAAGAACAAAGTGTAGGGGAGGAGGCATGCAGACAAGTTTGATTATGAATTATGAAAATAAATTGCTTTACCGACTATGTAGAACAGTACATACAATTATATAGTTTTCATGAGCTTCTGAAGGCATGAGCAATGATTTATTAATTTATTCCTTCATTCACTTTCCAATTCTGAAGAACCATTTATTGAACAATTGCTTTGTGCCAGCGGGTCTAAGCTGGGACAAATAATGATATTTAGAAAGTCATTTTAATATACCGTGGTAAAAGATTAATAGGACTAGGCTTCGGGATCAGAGATGAGGAGGATAACTGAGGATGTAAAGGCAAGTTTCCCAGAGGAGGAAATGCCTGCAATGCCTTAATTACCTCTCAAAGAGGAATAGAATTTAAATAAAGGGGAACAGCGTTCCGGTTTGAAGGAATATCATGAGCATTTAGGAGTAAAGCAGCCTAGTATATTTCTAAACTCTACAAGCTGGTCATTGTGGCTTGTCCATAACCTATGAGGTGGAAGAGGCAGGAAATCAGGCCAGAGGCAGACAGACCAGTTCATGGAGGATCCTATATGGTATGCAAAGGAATTTGTATTATATTTTAAGGATGGCAAATAAGATCTTTTTTTTTTTAATCTTGCATGTCTACTCTGATCAATTATGAATGGCTTCCTGAAAATTGTGTTGAAGATTCTGAGACGAAATTCAAGTTCAGAGGAAAATTGTGACTAAGGTGGCTGTGTAATTTATTGTCCCTGATAGGACACTTTCGGGGAGTGAAAGGGGCTCCGCTGATAATTATTTGAGAACAACATGTGTAAAATATGTCTGTCCCAGGCAAATTGGGCATTTGGTCGTTCTAGTCATGATCAATTATTCATATCTACCATGAGTATAAGAGGAAGAAGTGATTCTTGTAATACATATAGGATATGGGAACCAGCATAACATTTGAACAGGCAAATAGAATGATCATATTGATATTCTAGAAAAACCTTTTTGGCTGCATTGTGAAAAATGGATTTAGCAAGGGTTAGTGCCAAGCCTGAGGGTAGGTAAGGGAGACTGAATTGGGGAACATTGCCATACTCTGGGCAATGGAAAATGTTGCCTTGAACTAAAGTAATGATAACAGGGCCAGAAAAGAGCAGGTATTTTTAAGGAATAATATAAAAGGTGACATCAGTAGAACATAGAAGAATGCGTGTATGTGGATAAAAGCAAAGATGAGTGTCGAGAATTGGCTTGAGTGACTAAGTGGATACTGCTACCATAACCAGGAAAGGGAACCAGAAGTTAAAGAAATATCTTTATGGGAAGATTTTAAGTTCCAGTTAAGCATGTTGAGTTAGAAGTACTTTTGGTAAATCCAAGTATATATGTATATAACAGGCTGGTGACCATGAACCCCCTGACTTTGTTTTAGGCTGTAGTTTCTGTGCTCTTGAATTTCTCCATTCTTTTAATTTCTAACTTCAGAATTGCTTCTGAAGGCATCATTTCCTTTTTTCCAGTACTATTATAGATTTATTCTTCTTATTCATAAAATTTCTTGCCTTTATTGTGGCGTAAGAAGAGATGCACATTTGTGTTCAGTCCATTATCTTAACTTTTTCTAGGCAGTGGTTTCACAGCATTTAATGTTTCACAAAAGGAATTATATAAAGTAATTTTATAAATTTTAGGGATGAATGAATCCTAAGGAATACTGATATTTAAGTGGCAGGTGGATTAATAAGCTTAAAAAGAATAGCAGTAGAGGTAGAGAAGGAGAATTGGATGATGTTGGTTTCAAGTTAAGGGAGAAGACAGTATCCTGAAGGAAGAACTTGTTAATAGAGTAAATGCTGTTGAGAAGTCAGTTCAGGTAAAATCTGAAAATATACATTATATGGCATCTTACATTTAACTTGCCAACTTAAATTGACTAGCTAAAGTAATTGTAGAGGTATATGTCAAAAGCCAGATTAAAGGCCCGATTGATGTGGTGGCATCACGCTCTCCCGGGCCTTAAGCCGCGTACCGGGAGAGGGACAGGCCATTCCTGGCGAATGGGAATTTTTAATTTCAATAATTAAAAAAAAAGCCAGATTGAAGTAATTTAGGGAACAAATAGATAATAGAATGGAGCCACATGATGTTGATTATTTTTTAAGAAGGTCAAATGAGAAGGAAAAGAAGTGGTCCATAAAGAAATTGGTAGGCCAGGCGCAGTGGCTTGCGCCTGTAGTCTGAGCTGCTCGGGAGGCTGAGGCAGGAGGATCACTTGAGCCCAGGAGTTTGAGGTTGCTGTGAGCTAGGCTGACACCATGGCACTCACTGTAGCCCAGGCAACAAAGCGAGACTCTGTCTCAAAAAAAAAAAAAAAGAAATTGGTAGCTAGCAGCAGGGTAAGCAGGGATCCTTTAATATTAGAGAGCATGTTTACAGGTTGTTAGAAGCTGTGTGGAGAATAAGATTAAGAATTTGAAAGGGAGTTGGATAACTGGATTGAAAACTGATGAAATTAAGAGCTATGACAGGAATTCTTACCCTTTTGGAGGGAGTTTGGGTCTGAATGTAAAAGGGGAGGGCTAAAGGCAATATCTTCAGAATACAATTTAGGAAATGTAGAATGATTTTCAGGCAACATTGAGAGCCCAACTGAAGTACCGTTAGTGTGACTACACAGATTGTGGTGATACTGTTTTGCTCAGTTGTGTGATATGGAAAAACACACAATTGGAATGATGCTGTGCTGCAATTTTCTCAAGCCAGGTGTAAGAAAAGGACAATGCGGCAAGGAGGTCTTGGTTACTGGTGAGAAGGTGGTTGAAATGAGATATGTAATGGTACAGAAAGGGAATCAAAGACAGGAGCAAATAATGGAAGAATGTCAAAAGGTCAAGGGACTAGCAGTCTTTGTTCGTATTTATCATAAACTCAACCAAGTGGTAAGGACTCACAGTCTTGGTGAGGATTGTGGGAGCAGTGGAGTGAGAGAGCTGCATGGTGTCTGTGTTGCCATACTCTGCTGGTTGTCCTTTTGACTGACCACTCCTCAGTCTCCTTTTCAGACATATTTCTGCTGCCAGTGTCTTATATATTGGTCTTCTTCATAGTGCATGCTCTAGGCTTTGCTTTAGTTTCTTCATACTTTCTCTGAAAATTACTATCTACATCTCCTTTATTCCTGTCAATATCTTTATACCTATTCTCATGCTTGAACTTCACATTCATATAGCTCAATGCCTACTTAACATTGCCACCTAGATGCCTCAAATTCAACCAGCATAAAATTGAGTGTACCATTGTCTGTTCCAAATGTTTTTTTTCCCCTGGGTTCCCTGGCTCAATAAAAAGTTCTTGATGGAGACCTGGGAATGTAACCCTTAACTACTATTTTTCCATATACTTCAGTCCGGTTGATTGCCGCACACTGCTGAATCTTAACATAAACATCTGAGATGTTTATGTGCTTTGATTTATCCCTACTGCCACTTCCTTAAATACTGCCCACCATCATCTTTCACTTAGACCTGCACTGTCTAGCACTGTTGCCACACTAGTGTCATGTGACTCGTCCAAACTGAGATGGTGGTATAAGTGTAAAATGCACACTGATTCTGTAGCCTTATTGATACAAGTACAGAATGTAAATTATCACATTCATGAATTTTTTTTTGGAGACAAGAGTCTCACTTTGTTGCCCCAGGTAGAGTGCAATGGTGTGATCATAGCTCACTGCAACTTCAAACTCCTGGGCTCAAGTGATCCTCTTGCCTCAGCCTCCTGAGTAGCTGGGATTGCAGGTGTGTGCCACCCCACCTGGCTAATTTTTTCTATTTTTGGTAGAGACAGTGTCTCGCTCTTGTTTAGGCTGGTCTCCAACTCCTGAGCTCAAGTGATCCTCCCACCTTGGCCTCCCAGCGTGCTAGGATTATAGGCATGAGCCACTGTGCCCAGCCCACATTCATAATTTTTATTTTGGATTGCATGTTAAAATTATAATATTTTGAATATGTAAGGTTAAATTAAATTATCAAAATTTCATCTTTTTGGCCTTTTAAAAAATGTGGCTATTAGAAAATTGCAAATAATCTGTGGTTCTCATTTTTGTCTCACACTATAGTTCTGTGGATCAGTGCTGTCTTTACTTCTAAAATAGCTTCCTAACAGGTCTCTGCCTCCTGTGTTGCCACCACTTCCGATCCCTTATCACCCTAATTCCATTCTGAACCACATTGCAACTCGTGATCCTTTAATCTGATCCTAGTGTTAACCTACTTAAAACCTTTTCATGACTTTTTTTTTCTTTATATCATATGCCTCCAGATCCTTCTCATCCTGTGGCTTCATTTCTACCCTGTATACCTTCATTCTCATTTCCTCAGATGGTTTCTGCTCTCTGGAAACATTCTTCCTTCTCTTTCTTACCTGGCTTATCTTCTTTTCCTCACTTTTCTTTCAGGAGTGCTTTGCTAATCATTTAAGATTGTGATAAGTGAATTCCTCCTTCTATACATTGTTTTAGCTCCCTATACCCTGTCTACCCTGTAATTACACTGTATGGCAGTGACCTATATTGTTCCTCTCATCTACTGTAAACTCTACAAAGTCAGTAAGGATACATGATTAGCTCACCCTCTATACCCAGTGCCTGTCATAGTGTTTGCAGTATAAAAGGCTCTTAGTAGATATTTGTTGAATGAATGATTTCAGGTTTCAGAGGAAGGATATTTACAGGTGATATTTTTTAGTAATTAAAGATCACTGAAGTTAGGAGTTCAGGAAACTGAGAGGCTGGATGAATAGTTCTCAACCCCTTTTTCTGTCCTTGTGCCTCATAAATAACAGGTGATTAGTTTTCTTATAACACCTGTATTGAAATATAGTTCACATGTCATACCAGTCACCCTTTTTAAAGTGTAGAGTTCAGTGGTTTTTAGTGTATTCAGAGTTGTGCAATCATTATGACAGTTAACTTTAGAGCATTTTCAGGGTGATTAGTTTTTAAAAGCCTTCCAGATAATTTTGATATGCCCATCTAAGAGGACTTATTTTCTCCTTCCCACACATTCCTCATCCACTAAGAAGCCAAGAGTAGGACTATGTCAAGTACATTTTATATGGGTTGAATACCCTTGACTGTGGAAAGATTTGGAGTAAAAGAGTCAGGAAGTCGGTGGATAATAGGAAAGGAAATGAAAGTAGAAGCAAGGGATCTATGCCTCAAAGGAACAGAAGTTTAAATCTGAGGACAGAGAAGTAATGGTCTCAGGGCATTGTTAGTGCTACCCCCACCTCCTAGGGGGAATGAAGTATGGAAGAACAAGCTACCTGTATTTGAGGCTTTGGGAAAAAGTAGAGTTACCACTTTCATTATCTGAGGAAGTCAAAGAAAATGTTTAGAAGTTTGAGATGTAGGGCAGTAGGGCAGTTTGTTTACTGCATAACAAGGCAGGAGGTACAAAAAAGAAGTGTTCCAATAGGAGTAAAATTACAGGATGGAATTAACTAAGTAGAAGGTTTTCACAAGAGTAGGTCCAAACAATTAAATGATAGTATGGCATGTGAGGGGAGGATTGGGTCATTCTCTGTCTGGAGTCAGCCAAGGCTTTATTGGTAGGATTATAGGTGAATAGATTGGCAAATAAGAGTTAGTTATATTAAGAAATAAACTGATAACATTTGTTAAGAAGTTAGGAAAAAAGCCTTTAAAAAAATGAGGTCCCAAATACCTGTAGGTTCCACCACTGAGTGACTTGTTGATACCATTAATGAAGACAGGAGACACAAGAGGAAAAGAGAAGCAGTTACAACTTAATGGTTGTTTAAGCACTCTTTTCAGCTGCTAACTGGAATAAACATTTAGATAACTAGACTAAACCTTCCAAATGATATTTCCAGAAGCATCTTTGTGAAGGGGAATACCAGAGAGAACAAAATAACATAAAATGGAAAAGCTAATTTTATAACTTTATTAAATAAGTCAATGTGACAGTAAATAATTATTGGACTGTGGATATACTTAGTATATGAAATCTTTAAAACTATGGATATTTCAGTGATAATTGTAATATAGTATGAATTTGCTGTATACTAAAACCGAAATTTTATTTTTTAGATTTTTTTAATGGTTTCAAATCAGTGTTAAAAGTGTTATCATACATAGTTAAATTTGTTTTTGTAATCTATACATTGATAATTAATAGAAAAATGGTGAGTACTCGTTGGGAGAAAATTGCTAAATATGTATTTGCTTTAGGGTTACTGAAAATTAAACATTTATTTTCTTTCTCTAGTCTAAACCTCTGATACCTCTTCAAAAAGAAACTGATTCAGAGACCCAGAAAATGATGCTTACTAACTACATGTTCCCTCAGCAGCCAAGGACTGAGGATGGTAGGAATTAAAGAATCTCTTTTCTTTTTAAAAAATAAATACTAATCAAAGCAAAGATGTGAAGTGAATTTTAAGTCTCAAAGACTTTTACTAGGACTTTGGAGAATTGATCAAAAAAATTCTCTCAAAATAGTGGAAAAATAGGGCAACATCTCAGGAGTACAGATGGTTGAATTTAGAGGTATAAGTGTAGCATATGCTTCCTTAAATAATTCCTTTAAATTGCTAACTTAAAAATCACATTTAGCTAAATGTTAGGAAAGCATGTTAAGTGTTATGTGATTAGAACTATTAAACCAGGAAATATTTCATTCATTTCTGTCATAAACTTAGAACTACTGTTGGATCTATACACTAGATCAGGATGCTCTGTAGAACTCTATGAATGATACTCCTAAGTCCTTTTCTATATTTTGCCCAACACAGCGGACTATACCCTTTACTGCTGGCCATAAATACTTGGTATTTTCTTGGATTATGGTGTGAAAGCCTTTTAGACTAAAGAGCAAATTGTTTCTAATACATGTTGCACTGTGTATGTGTTACATAACTTTTATTATAGTATACTTGAAGTGTATGATTTTTATGTATGTATCTTCTTTCTGAAACCAGTGAAAATCTCTGTGATTTTGTTATTTATAAATTAACTCTTAATACATAAAAACACTAAAGAAAAAATGTAAATTAATCATTGGTCTTAATTTATAAAATAATGCCATAGGTAAATTAAATAAGTTCTTGAGCTTCACTTTCATTGTCTTGAAATGATGATAATAGTTCTGTTGGAACACAGGCACATTCATTCATTTACATTTTGTCTGTGGCTGCTGTCAAGTTACAGTGGCAAGAATTGAGTAGTTGCTACAGAAACTTTATGGTCTACAAAGCCTAAAATATTTTATGGCCCTACACTGAAATAGTTTTCCAAGCTGTGCAATAGGACATTAAAGTCTTTTCTCTAAACTAAGAATTCGTTCCATTTTTTTCTCATAAATACATTAAGTGATAAAGGTTGAGTATCCCTAATCTAAAAATCTGAAATCTGAAATGCTCCAAAATCTGAAACTTTTTGAGCACCAACATAATGTTCAAAGGAAATGTTAATTTGGAGAATTTTGGATTTTGGATTTTTGGATTAGGGATTCTCAGCCAGTATTATGTATGTACAAATATTCCAAAATCCAACATCCTAACCATTTCTCATCTCAAACATTTTGGATAAGGGATACTCAATCTATATTAGCATTCTATTCTCCCTAATTATTAGCATTCTATTCTCTCTAATTAAAAGAACAATTATTTGAATATATTACATAGCTGATCCTACTATTATTTATAGGATGCTCACCCTTATTACTTCCTACTATCCAAAAATCATCTTCAGAGACTAAGTGAATAAGGCAAACAAAAAACTTGTATTGATGCATCCAAGTATTGGCTATAATTCCCCACACTGCACTATTAGTGGCAAAAGCAGAGTTCATGTGTCTGTTTTTAACTACTTAATTTGTAATGCATAAAATTATTATTTGCATAGAACAGGCTGGGTACAGTGCTGTAGGCCTGTAATCCCAGCACTTTTGGAGGCTGAGACAGGAGGATCGCCTGAGGCCAGGAGTTCGAGACTAGCCTGGGCAACATAGTGAGACTCCTGTCTACAAAAAAATAAAAAAATTAGTGGAGCATTATGGTGTGTGCTTGTAGTCCTAGCTACCTTGGGAGGCTGAGGTGGGAGGATTGCTTGAGCCCAGGAATTCGAAGCTGCAGTGAGCTATGATCAGCCTGAGAGACAGAGCAAGACTCCATCTCTTAAAAAAAAAAAAAAAAAAATTCACTATTGACAGTTTAAAAATCAAGTATACTATATTTTGCCATGGAAATTATTTACATATTTTATCACATTGCTAAATATGGAGGTGAGAGATTTAAATACATGGATGTCAGACATAAATAGCTTCATTTATTGGAAGATCTGTAATTAAGCTTTGAGAATAGGTTTATATGACATCTCACAAATCTTCTAATTTAATTCAAAAGCTAAACAGCTTTTGCTACACCTAAATAAATGTCATCAGATATACCTGTGAAATAATAACTTATTAAATCAAATCTTTTACTCCTTCTTGCAAAGAGGAATCAATAAGTAGCCTAGAGACGTGAAAGAGTTTTCTAATTGTTTATCACTAGTTCTGGAACAGAAGTTAAATGAGTTAAAATTTTGGTCTATTTAGGTATTTCAAAGCTGTTTGCTAAAGCTGCCATATCAATGTAACAATAATAGCCAATTTGATTGAGTCAGACACAGTACTAAGCATTTTATATCCATAATGTCTCATTTTTCCAACAGTCCTCCAAAATAGATACTGTTATCATTAACTGCCTCTTGGCTCACAAAGCTTAAAAATATTATCTAGCCTTTTACAGAAGAAGTTGCTGCTGCTCTAAACTGTCTTACTCATAGGTGTGTATTCATGCCTTATTCTCTGCCCCTGCTGTTTCCACTTTGATAATTCAAATCCACCTTGCTTCCTTTTTCCGTTTTATCATTTTAGTTTATTCCCTTCATGTTTCTTCTTAAGAGATCATAGTTCAGGTAAGAAATTTATTTGTATGGGAAGAAAAGAAGTAGCAAAATCTTGCTTTTGCCACTACTAATTTTTTGAGATTTGTTTTAGAATAGAAGGATCTCTAATGGAAAAGTTTGAAATACAAGTATCAGCTATGATATTCTGAGTCTTCTTAGAGATCGCGTGTTACTTAATGTATCCCACTATGGGTCTGATAAGCAGAGCACTGAATAAGGCGGGTGAATTTTCTGTCAACTGCAAGAAAGCTTTTCTTTTTATCTCAGTGTCTCTAAGAAATAGGTTAATCAAAAAATATGTTCTTGGCCGCGGGTTGGTGGCTCACGCCTGTAATCCTAGCACTGTGGGAGGCCAAGGCAGGTGGATTGTTTGAGCTCAGGAGTTTGAGACCAGCCTGAGCAAGGGCGAGACCCCGTCTCTACTAAAAAAATTAGAAAGAAATGAGCTGGACAACTAAAAATATATGTAGTAAAAATTAGCTGGGCGTGGTGGCTCATGCCTATAGTCCCAGCTACTTGGGGGGCTGAGGCAAGAGGATCGCTTAAGCCCAGGAGTTTGAGGTTGCTGTGAGCTAGGCTGACGCCACGACACCCTACTCTTGGCAACAGAGTGAGACTCTGTCTCAAAAAAAAAAAAAAAAAATACGTTCTTGCATTGGGGGTTTATGCCAGTTTAAGAGAAGTAGATAATTTTTATTCACACTTAATTCATTATATTTTTCATCCCATCTATGTGACAGGCATTGTGCTAGAGTTAAATATTTACAGGCAAAAGTCATTACCTTCAAGAATCTAAAGGTGGATAATGAATAAATTTGAAAGAATAGGGAAGAGATCTTGAGCCTAGCTAGAGAAATCAGTCTTAAGCAGAAAAAGGGGGAAGTATGCATCCATATAACAAATTCGTAGCTGAGAAAACAGGGGAATATTAGTCAGAGGGTTTTTATTGTATTTTTTTATCACAATGGAGTCAAAGAAATTTGCCTCTGGAAGTTGGGGGAAGAGCATTTGAGGGAAGTGGTAGTGATTAATGTGTCATGGACTCTAAGTTCATAGAGAAAAAAGTAAAACCTAGAGTGGTTTTATGAGGAGAAAAAGAAAGGTTACTAAGGAACTGAAAGTTTGCCAGTAATGATAAGGAAGTGAATGATTTGAAAGGACAGGCATAGTGGTCAAAGAGGTAGAAAAGGCTTATGGAAGCCAAAGTCTTGAATTCACCATGGTCGTGAATCACTTAGCTGATGTGCAGATGGGTATTGGGATTGAGGACATCAAGGAGCTATAAAATTGTGGTGTTATGGGGAGAGTCATCACACATTGACGTCATTCAGAATATTGGCACATCTTGGCCAGGCGTGGTGGCTCACACCTGTAATCCTAGCACTCTGGGAGGCCAAGTTGGAAGGATCACTTGAGGTCAGGAGTTCAAGACCAGCCTGAGCAAGAGCAAGACCCCATCTCTACTAAAAATAGAAAAATTAGCCAGGTGTGGTGGTGTGCGGCTGTAGTCCCAGCTACTCGGGAGGCTAAGGCAGGAGAATCACTCGAGCCCAGAAGTTTGAGGTTGCTGTGAGCTAGTGATGCCACGGCACTCTAGCCCAGGTGACAGAGCGAGACTCCATCTCAAAAAAAAATATATATATATATATATTTATATATATATACCAGGTGTATATATATACCTGGATGATCAGGTCAAGTAGCTTGTAGAATGGATAGAAAGTGATATTATCTGATGTCCTGAATCTTCAGAGATGTGAGATTTATACTAAAGAGTAGAAAGTGTAGGTGACCAGAAGTTGATGAGAATGAGAGGCATGGTAAAAATTATTTACCTCGGAGATCTGAATAAATTTTGGTGTAAAGTTGCTTTGATATGGTCTAACATTCTTAGGGATCTCTGGGCTCAGCTGGTAATTGAAATCACTGCCTAAGATAGGAGGGGGAGTTATATAAATCCTAGAAATAGACTTTGTTGGAAACTGGTTGGCTATGCTTGCCTTTCCAGTGATACCTCAAAGGTATGTCAATAGGAATTTTAATCACATTCCACATTTGTTTTGAACAAAAACCAATAGTCTAATTCATTAAGTAAATGTTAAGCATTTCAAAAAAGCAATTATAGGGGAAAAAAAATCTTCAACTGAGTAATGAAAACAGAGAAAGGCTAAATCAAAAAATTCCATTCCCATTGTTAGTATTTGCTTTCATGACATCCTTAGTTTGGATGTGAGATTTAGAAAAGTTAAGAAGCCCAAAATAAGACTTTAATACAAATGATAATTAGAAGTTTTGTATCATGTTATTTTTGCATAAATATTCAAATTGGCCTTGTTTAGGTATTTCAGTAATTTCAGTTTTAGTATTAGCTAATTTTGGGTGCTTCTAATCTCTTTGTTTTGAATAGGGATAATCATTTTTTTTTATTGGGCGAGAAAGTGATTTTATTTTGTATTGTGCAATTTCTATGAAATGATACATAATAGTTGAATGAATTAATTTTTTAAGCTTAATATATTTTTTAGATTCCTAATAATAAGAAGCCAAAAATTGTAAGAGTTGTTAAATCTTTACTTTTAATATTAGAGAATGAGTATCCCTTATATGAAATGCTTAGGGCCAGAAGTGTTTTGGATTTTGGAATATTTGCAGAATGCATACCAGTTGAGCATCCCTAATCCAAAAATCCCAAAGTGTTCTAGTGACCATATTTCCTTTTGAGTGTCATGTCAGTACTCAGAAAGTTTTAGATTTTGGAGCATTTCAAATTTTGGATTTTTGTATTAGGGATGCTCAACCTATGTATCTGATAGCAGAATATATGTGTTGAGTTTACATTAAAATTTCAATTTTCTTTACATTGTGATGTAGAAAATATATTGTAAATACTTTACTTAGTAAGTGTAATGTATATAGTGTATAATGTTTAATGCAGAGATGAAATTTCATACCATCAAGGTAATCCCTTCTTACCACTGTCTTTTATCTCACTCTGTTATCAAATTTTTCCCCACTTCTGTATACATAATGAACTACTGGAATTAGGTACAAAAATAAACTTGGATGAAAGGATTTATACATTAATATTACCTTTTTAGGGCACTGCACAAAACTCTACATATCTGTAGTGTTTTAATTGGTGGTAGATTCTCTTCAGGAACCCTTCTGGTAACAAAATGACAAATCAGTTTCAGGAAAGAAAAGATGTGATTGACATTGTAAAGAAATCTTAGAATCACAGCCTAGTCAATTACCCTAGGATTTGTAACTTCTGACATTAACGAGCCTTACCTATCTCAGACTTATTGTAATAAACATAACTTATAAATTAGGAGCAAGTAGTAGTTTTTCATAATTACAGTAAAATATAGTAGGTTTTTGTTTTTTACCTTTCTCTAGTTATGTTCATATCAGATAATGAAAGTTTTAATCCTTCATTGTGGGAGGAACAGAGGAAACAGCGGGCTCAAGTGGCATTTGAATGTGATGAAGACAAAGATGAAAGGGAGGCACCTCCGAGGGTGAGTCTCTTCTTTATTCCTTCAAATTTGAAACAGGTCTGCTGATGTTTAAATTGATACTATATACCCATACTCTGATGTTTTGGGGATATGGAGAAGTATTGGATTCATTCCTTGTCCTCAAGGCACTTGAAGTCTTACAGATCCAAAATATTTCACATATGAAGGAATTTGAGAACAATGTAAAATTATGTGATTAAAAGCTAAATTTCATAGTACATATTAATATTAATATAAATAGAAGAGAAAAACAAATTATTATAGGCTAGAGAAATTAACTAGAACTTTATCTTGAATTAGTACCCTTTTTATTTAACTCCAGAGTTTAGTCAGTCCCCCCCACCATGTTTATAGTGATTATTTTCCCCCTTTTTTAAATGATTTATTTATATAAATCCTAGAGATAAAGTACTCTTTGTTACGAACATTTTGGTTTTTTGTGGGATTGAAAATGTCACAATGATACATATTTCCAAGTTACAGAAGTAATTATTTGCCCCTTATGTAAACTAGCTGAATCTCAGAAAATGACAATTAGGCTGACCCTGGAAGAGTTTGGTTCCTGGCACATGAGACATAAATATATGAATGTCTAAATTTTACATGTGTAAATTGGATAAATTTCTAGCTGGAAAGTATGTATCTGTTTCAAAGCTAAATGACAACTTTTGGCAATATCCACACTATGTATCTCCAAATAGAAAATATTTGTCTGCTAAAAAAGCTTTTAAAACATTAAAATTTATTGTGAAGTCTTTGACTATTTTGTGATAAAACCATATTTTTGTCAAGCTTAAAATGCCTTCAAAACCAATCATCTGTCTTGACAGTTATCCCTATGAGCTAGATATCAAATATAATTCATATGGATTATGGATTAAATTTCATTTGATTGGCATTGGAAGTATTTATAGTTTATATTTCACATATTTTATTTCTCTAGGAGGGAAATTTAAAGAGATATCCAACACCATACCCAGATGAGCTTAAGAATATGGTCAAAACTGTTCAAACCATTGTACATAGATTGAAAGATGAAGAGACCAGTGAAGACTCTGGAAGAGATCTGAAACCACAAGAAGATCAGCAAGTTGTAAATAAAGATGTGGGTGTAAAGGTTAGAAAACTCAATTCAAAAGGATCGACTAAAGCCTATTTCCAGTCTTTAAAATTTTTAAATGACAATTGCTGTAATGACTTTTTAAAGGTACAATAGATATACAGTCATGTGCCACATAACAATGTTTTAGTCCATGAACTGCACATAGGGTAGTGGTCCCGTAAGATTATAATGGAGCTGAAAAATTTCTGTCGCCTAGTGATGTCATAACACCAATGGTTTATTTTTTCTATATCCAGATATGTTTAGATATACAAATACTTATTTTTGTGTTAGAATTGCCTACAGTATTGAGTACAGTAACATGCTGTACAGGTATGTCCTCATTGTTAAGTGACACATAACCGCACTTCCAAATTTATGGTTTTGTTCTTAGTTACCTGAACTGGGAAGCTATAATAATCAGAGAACTCCCTAATTGCAGTAATTACCTCTCAGGCTATAGAATGCCCAGATGGCCAGGGTAGTGTCAACAAAGCCTTTCAAAGATCATTGCCTGAACAAAGAAGATAACTTCAGAAAAGTCATTATTATGCAAGTATTCTTTTTTTCCCCTGGTAATATTGGTCCACTTTACCCAATTGTAATTTTAAATGTAATTGCTATGACAGACGTTTGGCATTTCCTTGGGAAATTTCAGAAACTTTCACAAATTCCTAAGTTGCGTATTCCTTTAGTGGTCTTTGCCCCCACATATAATGTATCACAGAAACAGAAGTTTTATCATGTCATTAGAGTTACCATACATTCTACAATGAGCAGAAAACAATCTTAACCATTCTGAGTTGAGTATGCTTGAGCCAAGGGACTCCCTCATTCACACCAGCCTTGCAACTTCTAAGAGGAAAAATAACTTTGGTTAAATTATAAATGTTAATGTAGCTTATGGATTTTTGAGGACCACCTGTTCCCCAAATGGGCATTTTATCTATGAGTGCCACAGGTTTCTGTGTTTGAAGTTTCCTTGTTTGAGATTCATCTAGAATTGGAAGTTTGTAAATCACTTGTAAATTTTTATCTGAACTTTAGTACAAGAATAGATATAAAACTTAAAAGAATATGAGTTCTTCATCTTTTCTTTTACTTAGACTTCAGAAAGTACTATTCCAGTAAAAAGCAAAGCTGATGAAAGAGAAAAGTATATGATAGGGAACTCTGTACAGAAGATCAATGAACCTGAAGCTGAGATTAGTCCTGGGAATTTACCAGTGACTGCAAATGCGAAAGCCTCTGAGAACTTGAAGCATATTGTTAATCATGATGATGTTTTTGAGGTATGACATTTTTTATTATTCTGAAGCAACTGTAAGAACTTTAAATTTAATAGTTTATTGTTGCTAACTAAAGAGCTGATATTAATTGTAGAAAATACATTAATTTGTCCCTGAGAAATTTCATAATATTTGCTAAAGTATTGCTCGTTTATCACTTTAAACTTAGCACTTTTATACCTTTTATGCTCGGGTATTTAACTGTTATGTAAATTAGATTATGGGGGGGTCAGTCTACTGTAAAATATATAATTACTATTGCTTTTATTTCTCTCACTTAAAAACAAAAAGACCGCTATCAGTAAACTCAGTTATTCAACTTATTTAAGCATTCTTGTCATGGAATGTGAAGGTTTTTTTGTTGAGTGTTTGAGACTTTGTAGCTGTGGAGTTTCTTCTAGTGGATCCATAAAAGCTGTAACTTTAAAAAAAAAATAGCTTTATTGAGATATAACTCATATACCATACAATTCACCTATTTAAAGTATGTAATTCAGTGGCTTCTAGTATATTTACCAACTTGTGCAGACTATCACCACAATCACTTTCACATTTGTCTTCCCAGAAAGAAACCCTGTACTCCTTAACTATCACTCCCCAGTCTCCTCATCCCCCTTACCCTAGGCAACCAAAAAATCTTTATGCGCCTCTATAAATTTGCCTGGTCTTGACATTTCATATAAATAGAATCATATAATATGTGATCTTTTGTGACTGGTTTCTTTTACTTAACATAATGTGTTCAAATTTATTCCATGTTATAGCATATATCAATGCTGCATCCATTTTTATGGCTGAATAATATTCTATTGTGTATATATACCACACCTTTGTGTATCCATTCTTCAAGTGATGGACGTGGATTATTTCCACTTTTTGGCTATAATGAAGAAGGCTGCTGTGAATATTTGTATGCAGGTTTTTGTGTGGATACATATTTTCATTTCTCTTGGACATAAGAGTGGAATTGCTAGATCATGTAAACTCTATATTTAACTGTTTGAGAGACTCCAGACACTTTTCCAAAGTGGTTTCACCATTTATGTTCCCCTCATATACTGCCGTTGGTAATGTAAAATGGTGAAGCTATAACTTTTAATATGAATATCTGAAGTATTTTTTTATTTATAGCTGTATTGTCCACTGTGATACACACTAGCTACAATTAGCTATTTAAGTTGAAATTAAATTAAATAAATTTAAAATCAAGCCTCATCCTCATAGTAGCCACATTTCAAATGGTTAGTAGCCATATCTGGCTAGTTAGTGGCTACCACTAACACACACTAGCACAGATAAAGATCATTTCCGTCATTGTAGAAAGTTCTGTTGGACAGCATTGGTATAAAGAAATAGTGATATTGTGGGCTATAATAGCATCTTTATTTCTGAAAATTCAAAATGCATTCAAAGCACATCATTTATTTTCATGCTTATCCTGTGAGTTAACATTTACTACAGGGGAAGAAAAACTCAGGGTTTTTGGATGTACTTTAGATGGTTAACATTACTCAATATACTACTGTATGCATTGAAGCTAATATAACATAGTCTGCAAAAGTTATTAAGTTTGTCCCAGTGAACTCATGACTCATTTAGTGTAATTTCTGTGTGTAAGACACTGTGTTTGGAACTGTAGTGGCAGGATAGATAAGTGGATATATAGATTAAAGTGAGTGCAAATATGTAGAATCAAGGATAGACTATGCTAAGTGCATAAGCAAAGTATTAAGTATCATAACAATTTAGAAAAGAGATCTTTGGGCTTTGAAGATCCATGGATCCTTTAAGGAGAAAGAGCCATTTGACCTGTATTTTGAAAGATTTCAGTTGGCAGAAAGTGAACTAAATGAAATGTGGAAGGAATAGTGAGAACAGAAGAATGGCATTTGAAAAATGTGGAAGAGAATATGTTTTATCTTACTGAATATGTCAGGGCAAATATGAAATAAAATCAGTACAGTAGATTGAATCCTGATTATGAAGGCCCTTGAAAGTCACACTAAGAAGTTTGGACTTAGTGTTCTGTCATCCTTGGGAGCCACAGAAGGGTTTTAGTAGAGTATTACTGTTATAGAGCTGTGTATTAGAGTTATGTTACAGTGGCTACTGAATTCTCTGAGTTCGAGGGCTGATTTTTTTGTTTGTTTGTTTTGTTTTTTAAGAGATACCTGTCACCCAGCCTAGAGTGCAGTGGCGCAATTATAGCTCACTGCAGCCTGCAACTCCTGGGCTCAAGTGATCCTTCACCTCAGCCTCCCAAATAGCTGGGACTACAGGCATGCGCCACAATACCTGGCTAACTTTTAAAATTTTTTGTAGAGATTGACCGGGCTGGTCTCGAACTCCTCGCCTCAAATAATCCTGTCGCCTCAAAGTTCTGGAATTATACGCATGAGCCACTTCACACAGCCAGCTTTTTGAATAAAGATAGCAAAAAACATGGGCTGAAAGTTAGTTGTGAGAATATTAGAGGAGGAATGTAACATGTGAATATCTCTGACTGTAAAGAAGGAAGTAGAGTGAATAGTGACATAACCATGACTGATTAGGGAGATGATGCCATTAACAAGACGAAGTGTTAAGAGAACAAATAGGCTTGGAAGGACCAGTTTGTTTATGGGTATGTGGAATTTGAACAATCAGCAAGACTGTCAATTAGACATATCCAACAGAATGTGGACCTTCAGCTCAGAAGAAAAATCAGAGGTAGATTATAAATTGGAGAATTGTCATAGTAAACATAATCGTTGAAGAAAACACAATATCCAAGGGGAACAAATAAGAAAGGGTAAAAATGTGGGCTGTTAGAAGATTGACATGACTAAAGGAGACAGAAAGGTGGCAAGAGATTTAGGAAATTGCAGTTCCCAAAAGCCCATGTGTAATATAAATTCTTGAAAAAGAAAGAGTGGTCAGTTATATAAATGCTGTGGGTATCAGCGATTAAAGTAGACAGTTTGCCCTTCCTTCTCCTGTTCTCTCATTCTTCACGTTTATTCTGTCATTGAGTCCTGAATATACCAAAATTTCTATGAAATTCTTTTTATCAGCCACCACTGCTGTTGCCTAAGGACAGACGTAATCTCACTTTCTTCAGGACTGTGGTGATAGTTAGATTTCTTTCTGCCAGTCTCTTCCTCTTCCTGTACATTCTTAATACCAGAATTAACATTTTAAAGTATAATTCTGATCTTATGAGTTCCTGGCCTGGCAACTTCCAGTAGTGACTAATACATACTTAATTGAGTCCATTTTCAGAGAATAACCTTTTACCATGCAATCCAGTCTACCTTTTTTGTCTCTCCTGCCACTTATACTGAGCTCCAGCTGCACAGTGCTGACTTGCTGTACTGTTTCTTATTTCTGTGCTTCCCTCGGTTCAAAATGTCATTCCCTTCTTTACTAATTCTTTAAAATTACTACCTCTTTTTCCTACTCTACTAATAACCAACAGCCTTTAACTCTTTCCCTTGTAGTACAGTCTTGAGCAGGGTTGGCAAACTATGGCCTGTGGGCTAAATCTGGCCCATTCCTTGTTCTTGAATAGCTTGCAAGCTAAGGATATCTTTACCTTATTAAAAGGTTAATTAAAATCAGTAGAAGGATACTGTTTTATCACATGAAAATTAAAGTTTTATTGGAACATAGCCATGTTCATTTGTTTATATATTGTCTATGACTGTTTTTGCACCGTAACAGCACAGTTGAATAACGTTTGGCCTCCAAAGTCTAAAATACTTAAATTTAGCCTTTTACTGAAATGGTTTGCTGATCCCAATCCATATGTTTATTACGGCATTTATGAATACCTAAAAGTCTAAGTACCTTTAACTGAACACCTTTTTTAAGGACCTTTGATTTATTTTCACCATATTTATTTATTTCCATCATTTTAACTAGGAATGATGTAGCCTGCAGAAGATCTGATTTCTTCATATGCAGTATATATAATATTAAAATTTTTCTATTTGTTGACTTACAAGTCATTTTGTTTGCTATCTGGCAGCACTCAATGGGAGATAATCTGGGACTACTGCCAAGTGTTACAGAAAAATTCATGGAGAATAATAAAAAATTCTGTCTTCAAATAGGGTAAAAATTGCCATTAGTTCCTTTTGATGGCAGAACATCTCAGTCCATCTGATTCCCTTGAACCCAGTGATTCTTAAAATAATAAATTTGAGGATTAGGGAGAAACTTTTTGTTGAGGCACCCTCACTAAACTGAGTTTTTCAAAGGCAGGGATTGTTTTATTCATTTTTGTTTGTCTAGCACGTGATATAGTACCAAGCACATAGTAATCATTAATATGCTTGAATTAAGGCTTGCCACAGGAAATTATCCCATAGGCATGTTGGCATATTGTTAAGAATTACCATAGTTTTATTGCGATGTCTTGAATTAGTTAGATCATACACTAGTTTTAGTCACTATTACCATGAAAATGTTTCATGCATGTTCTTAATATTCTTTGTTTTCCTATTGAAGTTATTATGACTTAACATTTATTCATTTAAAGAAACCAAAATTTAATTTTATGTATATTTCCCCCTTTTTTCTTAAACTAGGAATCTGAAGAACTTTCTTCTGATGAAGAGATGAAAATGGCAGAGATGCGACCTCCATTAATTGAAACTTCTATTAACCAGCCAAAAGTCGTAGCACTTAGTAATAACAAAAAAGGTTAGATGTTAAAGGAAAGCACTAAGAAAAGAAATTGTCTGAATAAAAGTTATAAATTTTTTTGGAATAAATTTCATTGAAATGTTATTTGAAATATATTTTTAAAATAAGTTTTTAAACATTCCTTTCTGAAAACTTCTCCTTCCTCATTATTCATTTTTAAAGAAAGGTCTTCATAGATCTTTTCCCTCCCCTCATGCAAATTTACTTAAAGGGCATGGACTTTACAGCCTAATAAGCCTACTTTATGCTATTGCTTATCTGCTATGTGATCCTTGAGTTACTTAAGTTTATCCATGTGTATCTAATTTGACATACAGTGAGGCTATCGAAGGATTTTATATCAAAAGGACTAGATTATGGAAAGTATTCAAATCTAGCACAGTACCTGATGCTCCTTGTTATTTCATTCTTATCTATCCCAGAACATTTTTTTACATTCCCCTCAACCCCTGCCAGCCATTCTTTCATGTAACAGAATCTTAGATTCTTGAGATAAATTAAATCTTGAAGGATACCTGTCTCTTCCTTCACCCCTCCCCGCCCGCCTCCCCCCAAGCACCTGACTGTCTCTGTACCACCTTCACCAAATGTTTATCCAGCCTTTTGCCTTTATGGCATCAGTGATACTTTCAAGGTGCCCTTGGGTAGCTTAGGTTCATAATAATTTTGCCAATGATATGTAACATTTGTTGAGCACTTACTAGTTGCTAGGGTACTATGCTAAGTTACATGTTATTGTCAGTTGTCACAATAACTCCAGGATAAGGAGGAGGAAGAGGAATATATTTATGAAAGAATTTAGCCATCTAGGTTAATGGTATTTTAAAAATTAAGAACCCAAGACCCAAATACCTTGAGGTTGAGGTTACAGAGCCCATATGCTGCTATTGTCAACTATAAACTCAATCCAGACTACTTGAGCTATGCTGTTAATACTAAGATCTCAGAAGAGCAGAACAGCAAAAATATCCTTGATTCATATAATTTTCTGTGGATGTGTCTTATACACTATTTTCCATGATTTGGCTGGAATTAAGTTAGTTAAAAACAACTTTTTTACGACTACTTTCAAAAAAATACTACTTTTTATGTACTTGCCTATCATAGGATATGAACACTGTCTATTTCTGTTTAAATAATTGTTACATACACAATCACCTCACATATTGAGAGTATAACATTCCTAAACAATTCTATGAACGGCTTAAAAAACGTGAAGAAATGAGAGAGCTGACCTTGAAAATCTCTTGATTTGTTTGGTAATTGTGTGTGCGTTGGGGGGACAGTTGGCTGCATTGCTCACTTTTATTATCAGAAGAGATGAAAAAAATTCCCCACATGTATGAAACAATTTTTTACTCAGACAGGTTTACAAAGGTTGTGAACTGTAACTGTACTTTTTATTACGAGTCTTAGAAATTGTACATGGGTAGAAAGCATGTTCACTAAAATTAATTGGCTTTAGAAAACATTGCATAATATCATCTTGTCAGTAGTTAAACTAAATCAAATTCTCAGTAACCTTAACATTGGTTACATTTAAAAAAATGGTCTCACTATTTTAAAATTCTTTAATCTTTATGTGTATTAGGACTGAATTTGCAGGGGTGCCTTTGGTTATCTTCTTATCCATATAATTTATTACATCGTTTATGGAACCAGGGCAGTATAAATTGCATTTGGCATTACTGGAAAGTATTTTGCACAATTCCTGATGAATTTATCATTGGTCTCAATTTTTTGTTTGTTTGTTTTGTTTCAGATGATACAAAGGATACAGATTCTTTATCAGATGAAGTTACACACAATAGCAATCAGAATAACAGCAATTGTTCTTCTCCATCTCGGATGTCTGATTCAGTTTCTCTTAATACTGATAGTAGTCAAGACACCTCACTCTGCTCTCCATTGAAACAAACTCATATTGATATTAACTCCAAAATCAGGTTTGTGAATATATTACAAAATTTTTTATTTGTACAATAAATAGAAATAGTAAGGCAAATAATAAATACATAAGTAAAACATAAACCATTTCACAAATATAAAAGTGGTTCAGGCAGTATATGATTTCTTTCCCCATTTTATTACTAATTATCCATTTAATTTTTATATACTTCCATTTTAAATTAGTTTTCTAAATGGGGAAGAATAAATAAAATAGATTCTCAATCTCCTGATGATAAGATTGAACATGGTATATTTCTAGGTATTACAACATAAACAGCCTATTTGGGGTATTTTTATAGTTAGAAATGCAGAAACATTTTGGGAGGATGCCATTGAAGGGTTCTTTCAAATACTCTTGACTGGTGTATGTTTGGCTTAGACAAACTCTCAGAGAAATGTAAATGTTAAGTTCTGTAGTCTGGAATTTAACAGAAGTTTAAAACAAATTTTATTATTTAGGCTCTCAAGAAATTTAGTTATCAAAGCAAGACCATGCCATCATTCTGCCTTGGTGTTAGTCTATCAGCTTGAGTATGCTTGAGAGAAAGATTTGGGTTACTACTAAACTAAAAGCTTATTATACAGATTTTTTTTTTTGAGACAGTCTCACTCAGTCCTCCCCCACCCTCTGCCCCTGGCTAGATTGCAGTGGCATCATCATAGCTCACTGCAACCTCAAACTCCTGGGCTCAAGTGATTCCCCCTGCCTCAGCATCCTAAGTAGCTTGGACTATAGGCATGTGTCATCATGCCTGGCTAATTTTTCTATTTTTTGTAGAGACAAGGTCTCACTCTTGCTCAGGCTGGTCTTGAACTGCTGGCCTCAAGTAATCCTCCTGCCTTGGCCTCCCAGAGTACTAAGATTACAGGCATGAGCTACCATGCCAAGCCTAAATTTCTTATTTTTATAACCTCTCAGATATTAACATAATGATTAATTTGTTGAATAATAAAATTTTACTTATTCGTTTATTGGGAAATAGCATGGTATTTTATAAATCATGTTTCTTATGTAATTAAAAGCTAACCTTTTGGTGCTGTATTTTTAATAATGTTACCTTTTGCATAATGAGAAAGTCTATATTAAGGAATTTTTGTGTAAACATAACCTGAATATTTACATAAGAGAACACAAATATGTTTTTTTATCACCAAGTAAAAATAAAATATTTTCTATAATTTTGGAATGGCACATTTATAAAATACTTGCCAAATACAGCTAGCCACTTAAAAGAGTAATTAGACTTAGTTTCTCTTGATCCCTTTTACATATTTAATATAAAACTTTGGGTGATTATTCAGTTCTTTGTTTTATATAATTTTCTTATCTATTTGAATGTAATAATAACTGTGTACTTAGTTAATATGATTAACTGTGGTTAACATGGTTAATAATGTAAGGCTTCAGAATTATCTGGAAAAATGTCCTGTACTCTTAGCTATTCAAGTTATTAGCTTTCTCTCTATTTATCTGCCCACATTCAAGCATTTCATTTTTTCAGCACATTCCTGAAAAGATGCAGCAGTAGAAGATGCATAATTATACTTTTAGACATAGTTTATCCCTATTAAATTAGATTGAGTTTATTAATCACAATATTAACTATGAATTTTGTTTTATTTGTCTCTGAATTAAAGCTGTATTACTTGACTAAGATAATATTTTTAAATTACATGCTTGATAATAAATGCTTTTTATCTGTGACTCCCATGAACTTTTTTTAACTTGTCTACCTATACAATTTGACTAGTTATTTATTAATGTCCCCTGTTACTAAGAAAACTGCTTTATTATGTTTTTCATAACATTATCTTTATTTTAGGCAAGAAGATGAAAATTTTAACAGCCTTTTACAAAATGGAGATATTTTAAACAGTTCAACAGAGGAAAAGTTCAAGGTTCATGATAAAAAAGATTTTAACTTACCAGAATATGATTTGAATATTGAAGAACAACTTGTTCTAATTGAGAAAGGTGTCGAGTCAACAGCCACATCTGATGAATCTCACAAATTAGATCACATCAATATGAATCTTAATAAGCTTATAACTAATGATACATTTCAACCAGAGATAGTGGAAAGATCAAAGACACAGGATATAGTCCTTGGAACAGGATTTTTAAGCATTAATTCTAAAGGAGAAGAAGAGCACTTGGAAAATGGAAACAAGTATCCTAACCTGGAATCTGTAAATAAGGTAAATGGACATTCTGAGGAAACTTCACAGTCTCCTAATAGGACTGAACCACAAGATACTGATTCTTCTGTTGACTTAGGTATTTCCAAAAGCACTGAAGATCTCTCCCCTCAGAGAAGTGGTCCAGTTGGATCTGTTGTGAAATCTCATAGCATAACTAATATGGAGACTGGAGGGCTAAAAATCTATGACATTCTTAGTGATAATGGACCTCAGCAGCCAAGTACAACAGTTAAAATTACATCTGCTATTGATGGAAAAAATATAGTCAGAAGCAAGTCCGCCACACTGTTGTATGATCAACCATTGCAGGTATTTACTGGTTCTTCTTCATCTTCTGATTTAATCTCGGATACAAAGGCGATTTTCAAGTTTGATTCAAATCATAATCCCGAAGAGCCAAACATATTAAGAGGCCCCACAGCAAGTGGCCCACAATCTACACCCCAAATATATGGTTCTCCACAATATAATATCCAATATAGTAGCAGTGCTGCAGTCAAAGACACTTTGTGGCACTCTAAACAAAATCCCCAAATAGATCATGTCAGTTTTCCTCAGCGCCTTCCTAGATCAGAGAGCACAGAAAATCATAGTTATCCTAAACATTCTGCCAATATGAATTTTTCTAACCATAACAATGTTCGAGCTAACACTGCATACCATTTACATCAGAGACTTGGGCCAGCAAGACATGGGGAAATGTGGGCCATTTCACCAAATGACCGACTAGTTCCTGCTGTAACTCGAACTACGATTCAGCGACAAAGTAGTGTGTCCTCTACAGCCTCTGTAAATCTTGGTGATCCAGGTCCCACAAGGCGGGCCCAAATTCCCGAAGGGGATTATTTATCATACAGAGAGTTACATTCAGTGGGAAGAACTCCTCCAGTGATAGGATCACAGAGACCTCTTTCTGCACGAACATACAGCATTGACGGTCCAAATGCATCGAGGCCTCAGAGTGCTCGACCCTCTGTTAATGAAATACCAGAGAGAACTATGTCAGTTAGTGATTTCAATTATTCACGGACTAGTCCTTCAAAAAGACCAAATGCAAGGGTTGGTTCTGAGCATTCTTTATTAGATCCTCCAGGAAAAAGTAAAGTTCCTCATGACTGGCGAGAACAAGTACTTCGACACATTGAGGCCAAAAAATTAGAAAAGGTAATTGAACATGAGTTTTTCATTCTTCTCTTTATGAACTTACTTATTTTCCTTAAAAATATTTGGCATTCTTTGTTTTTTAAAAAAGGCGAAAACAAGATAACTCTGAATTATTATCCATTTATATTCTAGGAGTTTTTTCTCTGGTACTAGGAAGACAGTTTGAAATTTAAACTTACAGAGAGAAGTTGATGATAGTGATAGCTGCTTTTCCCTCTTTTACTGCCCAGAATTTCTAATAAGAATGTATTTATTTTATTTTATGTGTGTATTTCTTTTAGATTGTGTACACATATTAGAAATATGCATAACATCTGTACCTCTGTTTAGCATTTTCTGACTCCCTGCTCTCTATTAATAATTGTTAATTATGTAAACATTATAAAAAATAGCAATTTACTATATAGTTAACAGAATAACAAGGTATGTGTTGCACATGTATATTTCATCTAAGATTTTTTTCCAGTCCACATTATATGAACTAACATTGTCACTGACACAGATGGCTTCTGGCATGGCATTTATTCTTCATTTTTCTAAACTGCATTTCTGACCTACTTCAACTCAGTTAAGTATTTCTGTGGCTATAGTGTAGCTTGGCAGTACTTGGTAAAGTAACTAATGCTTATGTTGAGTTTATAACTGTATGTGTAGACATTCATCTTTTGAACAGTTAAAAAAATTTTTTTAATTATCCTTGTGAAATTGATATGAGTGCCATGTTCATGTGGCCCAAGTGTATAAGTATGTTTTCTTTAAGATTTAGCTTTATATCTCACTGGATTTTACCCAAGAATTTCTTTTCTCTGTTCGTTAAATATGAAATGTGTTTTTTAAAACAGCTTGAACATATACCCTCAATAAGTCATTATTTTATTTTATTTTATTTCATTTTTTTTTGAGACAGAGTCTCACTCTCTTGCCTGGGGCGAGTGCCGTGGCGTCAGCTTAGCTCACAGCAACCTCAAACTCCTGGGCTTGAGCAATCCTACTGTCTCAGCCTCCCGAGTAGCTGGGACTACAGGCATGCACCACCATGCCCGGCTAATTTTTTCTATATATGTATTTTCAGTTGTCCATATCATTTCTTTCTATTTTTTTTAGTAGAGACGGGGTCTCGCTCTTGCTCAGGCTGGTCTCGAACTCCTGAGCTCAGAACAATCCGCCCGCCTTGGCCTCCCAGAGTGCTAGGATTACAGGCATGAGCCACCACGCCTGGCCAATAAGTCATTATTTTTAAAAATTCCTTAAATAAAATTTTTTTGAAATGAATGCCAAAATATATCATTAGTATCTTATATCAATTCACATTAAATCTGAGCCTATAATTGTTAGCTCTTTTTAGCAGGGTCCTTTCAACTTTAAATAGCTAAACATCTGTAAGCATTAGGTTATTTTATTCTCATCTATTCATTTTGTTTCACCTTTAAGTTTATACGCACTGTGAACTTGTATGCTTTTTCTAAGGAATTTGGAAAATTGCCTTTTTTTCTTTTTTTTTTTTAATTTCAGAATATTATGGGAATACGAATGTTTAGGTTACATATATTGCCTTTGCCCCACCCATGCCCATTGCCCAGACAATGCGCATTGCACTCATTAGGTGTGAATATACCCATCCCCTCTTCCCCACTCCTACCTGCCCAACAGGTGATGAATGTTACTTCTGTATGTGCACGTAAGTGTTGATCAGTTGGTACCAATTTGGTGGTCAGTACATGTGGTGCTTGTTTTTCCATTCTTGTGATACTTCACATACTAGAATGGGCTCCAGCTCCATCCAGAATAGTACAAGAGGTGCTGGGTCACCATTGGTTTTTGTGGTGGAGTAGGACTCCATGGTATACATATACCACATTTTATTAATCCACTCATTATTGATGGGCAGTTGGGTTGTTTCTCCATCTTTGCAATGTGAATTGTGCTGCTAAACATTCGAGTGCAGATCTCTTTCTTATAGAATGTCTTTTTTTCCAGTGGAAATTTCTTAAGCAGTGGAGTAACATAACTGTGTTTTATAAATATACTTCTGTTGTCAATGTGGAACTGGATTTTGGAGGAAGAGGCTGTAGTCAGAGATGGAATTATGAGGCCATTTAGTTATCTTGATAAGAAACGAAATGCAAACTATCATCAGTGGAGTTGAGACTAAGGAACAAGTTAAAGAGACAATTCTGAGATACACTTAACAAGATTGCTGCTGATTGAATATTCCTGTAATCCGTCACTGAGGAAAAGGGATAAAGCTTGAGATTTGTGCCTTGAATAACTGGTTGTTGGGAATGCCTTTAACTATCATTGGAGATATAGAAGGAATGGCAGATTTGGAAAAAGAGATGAGTCTGGCTGTTCTGTGTAGGTTACATCTTATATGGCTGTTCTCCTCCTTTCCTATCTGACAGAGATTTGCCTGGACTTTAAATAGGAAATAAGTAGTAGCCATCTCATTGTTCAGTGCGCTGAGATTCTCAGCTTTTTTTTTTTCATCACATAAAATATTTGCATATTTTAAAATTTGCTGTACATTTTCTTGGAGAGTGTGTGACAGTAGTTTCCCAGTTATGCCCACTGGTAATTTAGAGGTGCAAATTAGCTCAATGAAACTAGAGAAGCCTTGTGAAAAAAGAAACAAGGCAGACTTTGTCTAAACATAAATCTGTAGCTGACAGGATCATTCCCATTTCCAATACATAGATCATACTTTGAAATTAACAGGGTGCTCTTTCTCATAATATACTTGCCAAGACACCGCCTCTCAGACTGCTAGTTGACTACATTGCTGTATATTCCATCTCGTTGATTGGGAAGCATTTCTAGCAAATACCAAAGTATGTATTCTGTTACTGTAGCTCTGTTGTATTCCTTCTCAGGTATTTTATTCTCCATGTCTTTAAATAAATTTTGTGTTTGCTTCTTTCAGTTCTTAAAAAGTATTCACATGTAAGACTGCCTTTACCTAATTTATGTAAAAGTTTTATCTTAAATGGATTCATATGTTTGATAAACCACATTTTAAAAGAATTTATCAGAAAGTAAATATGTTACTTCTCTGTGACCTTTTGAGTTAAAAAATATTTAGTTGCTATATTGTATAGCATTTAGAGAGACACCATAGTCTTACTATTCAGAGTCCTTGCTCTGCTACATAGTTAGCTAATTGGACAAGTAACTTAGACTTCCCTTATCTTAGTTGCTTCATCTGTAATATAGGTGCAGTGAAAGGAACTACTTACTCTCAGATTATTTAAAAAATTAAATGAGTTATTACAAAGCACTTAGAACAGTACCTGACATATATAACTGTTAAATAAGTGTTTGACCATCATCCTCATCATTACCATCTCTTAAAATATTTTTTTAAATTAGCTGATTAAAATTAATATTTTTGCTTCAGAAAAAAATTAATATTTTTTATTTAGAACACCAAAATACTTTATTGTAAAATAAGTTATTATACGGTGGTAAAATAATGGTGTCTTTCTTAAATTAAAACACCCATTTAATATAGTTTCTAATTATTAAATATAAGCAGATTTCTTATCAAAGATAAAGGCCTTTTTAAAAAATGAAGATAGTATCTGTATGTTGTTTAGCTTGTAAAAATTTGTTTTAAATATCCATCTCAAGGTTGATGATCTTGAATAATATTTTTATCACATATACTTATCTGATAGAAAAAATACCAATAAAATATCAATAGAGACTTTTGATGGGTTGTATATTTATTCATATACATGTATACATACATATATACACATAAAACTACTAGGAAAAATAGAAATTTTAAAGGAAATGTGGTATTTTCATGGCATTATTAGTCATTCAGAAAACATAATTATGGTACAGAAAATTATTATAATAGTTTAGGAAATATAGTTCAGAGGATGAAATTTTAATATAATAGTAATTATCTGTCATTGATGAGATTTTGGGACTTTCTGATACATTTCCATAGTGTTTTCATTTTGAAAGATTAAACACTGATTATGAATGTAAGAGTAATCACAGAAGATGGGACTATTCAAGGAGACTGCTACTTTTTGAAGCACTGGTAAAATTTTGATAAATAGGACTAATATTAATAGATTAAGGTAAAAATTATATCCGGAAGGAGTGCTGAGAGCAGGGAGAGACCAGGACTTCAACCTGGTTGAATTAGGGATTTTGAGAAGATTTGATAATAAAATTTGAGCCAGATTATAGATATTAGAAAGTCATCATAACAATAAAGCTTATTTAGTGTTTACTAAGTGCCAGGAACTGTTACTATACAATTATCTCTTTATACAAATGTTTCTGAGTTTTCACATGAGTCCTATGTGGTATTTTTTATTATCCCATCTTACAATAAGGAAATTTAGACACAGAATGTTAAGTAATGTTCCCAGGATGACATATATGTTACGTGGATAAGAGAAGAACAATTTTAAAAGCCAGGCCAAAAGAATAGTAATAATAATAATTCAATTTGACACAGTAAACAAGGGGGAACCACTATTATTTCACGGGTAGATGTGATATTTTAGGATATCTTGTGCAAAAATGTTCAGGATGAATTCAGAAGAGATAGTTGAGGAAACAATTTCAATAATAAAACAGCCAACTGATGCATACCTGGGCTAGGATTATGGCTGTAGTGGGAATTAATCTGAAAAACACTTTGACAAAAAATTATTTTTAAGGATTGGATGAGAGAAGGGATTCAAGAAGCAGCTAAGGTTTCTGGTTTGGGTTATTTGGTCATTAAGTTTTTTTTTAAAGTTCATAATTAGGAGAATAGAGTCTTTAAAGCAATGTGGTACAGTATAGAGATTTGACAAAAAAATAACTTACATGTTTTTGAATATATTAAGTTTGATGTAATGATAGTGTGTGCAAGTAGCTTGGAATACTGTATGAAATTAGGGTTAATGATGCAAATTTGAGATACACACTGTGTGAGTAAGTGAGTTTTCCTAGGCAATAATTATGTAGGACAAGAAAAAAGTGTTTTTCTGAGAGATACTCAAAAGATAAATATATTGTTGTTTTAAGTATTTTAAATTGCTAATGTTAGACATGTTTATTATTCCAAAGGGCAGTCTGTTCAAGTTCCATGATACATACACACAAGTTCCCCGTGTGGGGGTGCTTGCTCTTTATATATTCAAATGCTCTAAAAATACTAAATATGATTCTGAAAGTTTTCTTCCTTTTATTTATAGAAACTACTTTGTGCTGCATTCATTTCACACTCTTAATCATTAGACATGGGAATCAGAATGTATGGGCAGCATAAGTATATTGAAAGTTCTACATAAATATATTACTAATTAGCTACTTTCATAACAGCATTATTTAGACGCTAAACTTCAAAGCATTGGTTCAAAGTGGTGGCAGATGATGGAGGATCTCTTACACACACACACACACACACACACACACACACACACACTGCCACCATAATAATTCTGATGGCATTGTGGACATTTTAAGAATTTTCCCCAGAGGATTCCACAATGCCTCTTGAGGTTAGTCCTCAAATTAAAATTTGATACTTTGCTCAGCTGAGAGTTTAGTAATAATAGCTTATTGAAGCTTAAGTGGCTTTTAAACCTTTTAGTAGTTACTCTGCCTCCCGCCCCCCCAAAAATAACTGTATCTGGAATCCAAACATATAAAATAGATGTCACGTTGAAAATCTCAAGACTGACTTGGCTGGGTGCAGTGGCTCATACCTGTAATCCTACCACTTTGGGAGGTTGAGGCAGGAGGATTGCTTGAGGCCAGGAACCAGCCTGGGCAACATAGGGAGACTCCCCATCTCTACAAAAAGTAGGAAAAAAATTAGGCAAGTGTGGTGGTGCACACATGTGGTCCCAGCTACCAGGGAAGCTGAGGCAGGAGAATTGCTTGAAACTGGGAATTTGAGGATACAATGAGCTATGCTGATTCTACTGTGCTCTATCCCAGGTAACAGAATGAGATGCTGTCTTAACGACAACAACAAAAAGATTTAATTAAATTAATAAGCAGGTCTGGAAAAGGAATAAAAGCTATTGTTGTTGTTGTTTTTGTTTTTAGAGATGGGATCTTGCTCTGTTTCCCAGGCTGCGATGCAGTGGTACAGTTATAATTCACTGTAACCTCGAACTCCTGGGCTCAAGCAGTCCTCCCACCTTGGCCTCCCAAAGAACACTGGGATTACAGGCATGAGCCACTGCACCCAGCCTTGGAATAAAAGCTTTTTATTTCAAAGTCAAATTATTACTAATATCAGCATTCGTTAATATTCCTTATTATATAAAGACTGAGATATGAAGCACTCCAAATCATAATATGGTAAACAAAACATGATAAATGTCATGTTCACTTGTTATTACACAACTGTCAACATATAATGAACAACATTGCCCGGGGTCATGATGCCTAGCATTTAATTGAGCTCTGTGCATTGTGTTGTGAGGGGATGCAGTTTTATGTGGATGTCTATACACAAGTCAGGATTCAAAACCAGACCTGTTTAGTCAGTGAAATATTTACAGTAAGTTCCTATATGTTCAGAGATGACAGTAAAAGCTGTCACTAAAAGGTTGAATCAGGCCATTCAAGTTAACATGTTAAAGCTCTGTGTGTAACAGAGGAGTATGTGTTATTTGTGTGTGTGTGTGTGTGTGTGTGTGTGAATGATTTCTTTATATTCCAATCAAATGTTTATGGAACCTCCAAATTGTCCTTATCCCTAGTGAATTGGGATAAGGCTTGGAAAATGCAGATCTGGGCTATTAAGTTTAGCTTTTTCTTTAGTCGTTACTTTAGAATCCACAAAATAACTGAATGTGTACATGGTAATTTTATAGATCCTTTTCATTCTGAAATCCTGTTATTAATGTTTCTTGGTATTAGATATCAACTTCAAAATCTGGAGAAGGAATGTATTTCCCAAGAGTAATATAGAAATGCTTATTATGACATTTCTGTATTTCTTAATAACAAGCCATGCCCAAAATGTAGTTTCCCCAGTTTGACCATCAAGCTGTCACTGCTCCAGGGACATAACTAAAAGTATCCACGTGAAAGAACAGCAGTTAATAATGCTGGGAGTAAGCTAGCAGGAACAATGAGAGTCAGGCAGTTCTGGGATTAGCAATTAGGTATTCGTGCGAACTCAACAGTTAAGCAGCAAAGGCCACCACTAACCCTTAAAATATAGTGATCTCTAATATTTATTTGAAAATGGAAAATTTGTGACACTGCATTTTCTAGTTTTTTTTCCTGCTAATTGTAGAGCAGCCAGGAACCTTTTAAAAGGGAGGCTGAGACAAGAATCACTTGAGCCCAGAAGTTCAAGACCAGCCTGGGCAACATAACAAGATCTGTCTCTTTTAAAAAAAAAAAAAAAAAATTATGTTCTAAAATTGTGTATATGTTAAACTTTTCTGCAATGTAAGATTTTTCTAAATGTGGAAGATAATATTTTTAGAAATTGAAATGAGCCAGGTATTTTTTGGCAAATACATTTAATGTTTTATGCTATAGTATATATGTTTAAACTCTTGGTTTATTTAATAAGATAGAATTAATTTCTATAAAATGAAGTGGACTCTCTAGAAATTCATTTGACTTAGAATTACCAGGTGTTTGTAAAGTTTATCTTTATATAGAGAAATTAATTTGTGTTCTTCGTATGACTGTATAGATACAAGTACATCTGGGTATGACATCAATTCCTATTTTCTGACGTATGTAAGATTCTGTTAGGAGTAAAGGAAATAGTATTATAAAAGGAGGTATATGTCTGCTTTCTTCCTTGGTGCTTAAATATGTAAATGGTTGTATTTACATGTAATTTATGTGTATAATATATGTATATTGTCATGTAAAATATGTGGTAAATAGTGCCAGTTTCTTTCAGTGGCTCTGAAAATTCATTGTTGCATGATATTTCTGTGTGGTATTGGGGTTACTTGTAAATAATCTATGTACATAACATGTCTTGTGGATTTTGCATGCTACACTAATCTCTGTTAAATCTATCCCCTCTTTATTCAGAGTATGCTGTCAAGGTCCTTTAATTCCAATTTTACTGCTGTAAGCAGTTTTCACTATGGCAGCTCTAGGGATCTGCATGGCAGCCAAGGCAGTCTTGCCTTGAGTGTTGCAGACGGAAGAGGTTCTGGTGGGCACGTTTTTCGAGTGAGTACCTACAGTAGACCAATACTTCTAGCGTATAGAGAAAAAACCCGAAATTTTAAATGTTTTAATGTTTCTAGAAAAATAATTTACTGTGGGTTAGAAACCTTAATTTCCTATGAGTTCTTCCATGGCTTAGTTCTAAAACTTTCTTCAAAGCTGATTTAGTCCTTATCTCTTAAAGTTTCTTTGGTCATAAGCAAGTGATATAGTCAGCTTTTATATATTTATGCAAAAAGGGGTGAACAGTAGGAAAAATCATCTGAGAGGTTTTTAAAACTATTATTCTTTGCAGGATTTTTTTCTTAATATTAAAATTAGTTTGCTGTTCCTAACTCAAGATTTTAAGGCGCTATGCCATATGTAATCCAGAGCTGATATAGGGAGAAGTAATTTTAACTCCAGGTGATTGAGAATTGGCCAATAAAAAGCACTACCTGTAACTATGTTTAATCATAATTCGCTGGATATGATTAAATGTGAGGCTGAAGAAACTGTAATAAATACTAATGAAAAGGCAAACCCATGCCTGGCACGTTGGCTCACGCCTATAATCCCAGCACTTTGAGTGGCCGAGGCAGGAGAATCACTTCAGGCCAAGAGTTCCAGACCAGCCTGGGCAACATGGCAAGACCTCATCTCTACAAAAAAAAAAAAAAAATTAGCCAGGCGTGGTGGCATGTGCATGTAGTCCCACCTACTCAGGAGGCTGAGGCAGGAGGACTACTTGAGTCCATGCGTTAGAGACTGAAGTGAGCTATGATGATGCCACTATACTCCAGCCTGGGCAACACAGTGAGACCCTGTCTCTTTAAAAAAAAAAAAAAAAAAGGCAAAACCCAAATCCTTTATTTTACCATGGTCCTTAGTAGTAAAGAAGAAAGGTTTGTTATTTTAATAAAAGTTAAGTGTAGAGGATAGAAAGTCAGCAAAAGAGAAAGAACAACTCAGACCTGGCTCTGTTTCAAGATTTTTCTCTCTGACAATTTGAGGTGGTAGCATGGCCTCTTGACAGATACTTCTTCTGTCCCTCTCCCTCCAACTTGTAAGGATGTTTCCCCCTTATAACCCTATTTTATCCCCTCCCCAAAGTTTCCATATTAACTCTTCACTTAGTTCTGGGTCCTTTACCTTTTCCTGGTTATAACCACCTTCCCCTATTTTTATACATCCCTGGCTTTTCTCTGTTGTGTTCTAGAGTAGGAACAGTTTCCTGGATTCACTTTGCTCTGGCTACACCTGATGTAGCCTTACCCTGTCCTCTGTCACCTGCCACCATGTGGTTTCTATGCTGCTATAGTGGAAGCAGTCATTTCTCAGGTTAAAGAGGGAGAGAGAAAGGTGGTAAATTTAATCCTTCATTTAAACAGAGTACATGTGGTAAAGACCAGTGTCTTTTATCGTATTAACTCCAGGGGGGATTTTTGTCATTGATAGTCATCTGAAACAATTATTCTTTCTAAATTCTTTTACAGTAACATTTTGTACTTGTTTTTCTTAAATTCAGAGCCTTAGAGTCCATTGAATTTTACTTTTTCACTCATATATGCTTGTTATTTTCAAAAGTAGATAAGCATAGTTGTATATTCAGGCTTGAATTTAAATTTCAAGCTGTGAGCTAAATTGATTAATATGTGTTTTAAAAGCTCATCTCAAAAAGGGAGAAGGAAAATAAAGTATTCTTTACATAAATACACAGAGTTAGATCAAACCATAACCAAAAATTCTAAGCCATGGTTTGAACTAGCAACTAACTGCATGCAATAGATCTGTTGCAGACATAGTTTCTAAAATTAATTATAAATCCTTAAGTTTATAAGTATCTTGTAGTATATCATAACAAAGTAGATTTTAGGTTGTTTTTATAAGTCTGTAAGTTTATTGATACTGCTCATCATTAAAATTTAGGGGGAAAAAATCCTGTGTGGTACTATAGCTATTAAAAAAACAGCAATTAATTTTTTTACCAAAAATCTCTTTGTAATACTCAACAGGAGTATGTTTTAATTTGCCCTGAAATTTGAGACTCTTTGATTAATAACTAAATTTATTGTTAAAACGTGTTAAAAGCTAGGTATTACTGTAAAACTAAAAGGAAAAAACATGTTGGCCAGGCAGTGGCTCACGCCTGTAATCTTAGCACTCTCAGGTGGGCTGAGGTGGGAGGATCCCTTGAGCCCAGGAGTTTGAGGTTGTGATAAGCTATGATGATGCCATCGCACTCTAGCCTGGGCGACAGGGCAAGACTCTGTCTCCAAAAAAAAAACAAAAACAAAAAAAGAACATGTATTTTGTCTTCTACATCTGTGCATTAATAAAGAAATAGATTAACAGTATCTGTCCATGTAAACTTTTCACACAAGAACAAACATCTTACTGTGTACCTTTGGAAGAAGAATATTAATTGATGGCGGTGATGATGGTAATGTTTGATTTGGGTCTTCATCTTTTCACTATCTAGTAATATTTTTTCCTAGCCTTCTCTCAAGTGTCATCATCGTTTTGGTTTCACATCTTAAAGAGCATTATTTGTTTACTTTTTATTTTCCCCTCATTTGAAGCATCCCCAGACATCCAGTCCAGGAGATCCTGGCCAAGATGATATATTCATTTCAGGACAGCAGAACTACTCGTCAGCTACACTTAGTAACAAAGATGTTCCTCCAGACAGCTTGATGAAAGTAGGTGCTGAGGAAATAAACGAAGTAGTATCTGTGAGCTTACTATGTTTTGCAGCTTTTGAACTAGAAGTATCATATGTGCTTTAACTGAAAATACTCTTTGAGGGCTTCTTCCCTTTATTAGTAAGGATTTCTTAAAAATCAGAAATATAAAATACAAAATAGAATTTGACTTTGTCTTCTATTTCTCAATTTATTCCATGATTTTTCCACACTGCAGAATCATTTTGTCGCATTTGCATTTCTATAGTACCACCTACTTATTTTATCATTTGAATCAAGGGCTATTTGACGTTCCTAATAGTAAATCTATTTGGAGAGTTGAAGATGAACTTGTTTTAAATTCTTCATCCTAGGATCTTTTACTGTTCCTAAAATAATTTTTAAAATACTTCAAATGTAATTAGAAATCATCTTGAAAGATGGTAGAATAGTTGATGGTTGTATTCTTAGTACTTTCATAGCGAAAAAGTGTCAGTCATTTAGAAATAGATTGTCTAGGCGGTGGCTCATACCTGTAATCCTAGCGCTTTGAGAAGCCAAGGCAGGAGGTTCGCTTGAGCTCAGGAGTTCAAGACCAGCCTGAGCAAGAGTGAGACCCCCCGTCTCTACTAAAAATAGAAAAAATTGGCTGGGCATGGTAGCACAGGCCTGTAGTCCCAGCTCCTCGGGAGGCTGGGGCAGGAGGATTGCTTGAACCCAGGAGTTTGAGGTTGTGGTGAGCTAGGCTGGACTCTGTCTTCAAAAAAAAGAAAAGAAATAAAGATTGTCTATGGCCAGTGCCAGACAGATAATTCTTTACTATTCTCCCTCAAGCTATTCCTTCTCATTTTCTTAACTAATTTCACGCCTCTAGTATAATCAGATATGATTGTGAAGCATAGTTATTTATTACATAAAACTTTTACATTGCTCTTGAAAGTAGACACCCAGCCATCTAATATGTAAGTTCATATGTATCTATTTATTTTACCCTTTTTTCTTTTAATTAAGCTCTGTCATCCAGTTTCCTTTTCTTTTTATTATACACTTTATGGTTTAGATTACTGAGTGTTTTAAGCTTCTTAATCTCCTGAGCCATCTGCTATCATAGCTTAATATATTCCATGTGTATCTTTAACACTGATGTAGGCAAGAGCAAATATCCACATGTCAGGGAGTCTTAAGAAAAGGTCAGTAGTAATTGTCATCTGGATTTTCCCCAGGAGAGAAAGATCCTGAATCTGCACATAGGAATAAATGGTATAAACAGAGAGAAAAGCAAGGGCGATCTACAGAATTGTGCATAAGTTATAAAGCAACAGCACAACCAGTTAATTGCTCCTGGGCAGAGCAATTGCATTAAATCTACAGTGATCAAGTAATAAACAACCACAGGGGTTTTTTCCTCCAAAAATATACATATAATATAGTGCCTCATTTCTCTTCTCCTCCACAAATACAAGGGTTGTCGTAGAGTAATAGCATCCTTGTGTCCTATCACAGAATACCCGTGTGTGTTTCCAGACTTCAGAACTAAGTTCTCAAGTATAACACAGTGTAACAGTAAAAAAGAGTACCTTTTTTAAAAAGTACAAATCTTCACCAAAGCTAAACTTCTTTGTATCTTTCAGCAAGGTTCACATAAGAAGAGCATACAATTCTGAAACTGTTGTGATATCTTTCTCTAAGCTTTCTACTTTTGGATAATTTTAGGGAAATGGAACTCAACAGGTTTTTTCCCCATAATTTCGTTGTGGATGAGGTTACCTTTCTGTTAGTAACTAATAGGAAAGTTTTAAATGTTTGAAAAGGGTAAACATATTTATCTTTTTTTCTACACAAAAATCTTTTTATATGCAAATATTTGTAGTATGATTTGTTTTTAAGATAGATTCCTCACACTAACAGAATAAGCTATTAGCCACATTTAAGCTATAAGCCACATTTCTACAAAGGTGATTTTAAGTCAGGTTCAATCTCTTAAAATGAGAGGCATTAAAATAAAGTTCCTTAACAACAAACTATCTCAAAATTTTTGTTTAACTTGTGAAGAATAAAGTAGAATGTTAACATTTTAATTTAGTAGTTAATATTCTATGAGAGTTTATATTCTCTAATATTCTTAGAGAGTTTAAAAATTAACGTAGATGCACACACAGAAGTAATAAATCAGTTACTACATAGATAGCTGAATTGGCTTGTTAATTCTGGAAAGAAAGGAATAAACGTATAAAAACATTCAAATTTGGAAAAAATTATACCACAAAATTACATTTTTTCTGAAGAAAAACATCGACAAATGTACCTGATGTATCTATATATGATCATGTATAGTATGGGAAAAGATATGCTTGTAACAGGCTTGCTTAAATTTTAGAATCTTGGCACAGTATTTGCCATTTTAACAGTTGGTTTGCTGTAACAAAGATAGGTGCATCTAATAAAAGACAGGTATATCTAACAGAAAAGCAAATAATTTAAAGTGTAGATATGATATACTTTATTTGAAAGCTTAAAAGAGTGAATCTGTCAGCAAGCACTCAGGCAAGTTTAGAATTAAGACATTAATAGTTTTTTCTTTTAAGGCTTAAAATTAGAAAAAGTGGCATGGTATTGTGTGATTTATTAGAATGTAAATACTCTCATGCTCTTGTAATGCTTCAAGAAGAAATCCAAATATTTGTAATAAGACATTATTATTGGTCATTTTAAGATACTTCATGTTTTTCTTAGATGCCTTTGAGTAATGGACAGATGGGCCAGCCTCTCAGGCCTCAGGCAAATTATAGTCACACACATCACCCCCCTCAGGCATCTGTGGCAAGGCATCCCTCTAGAGAACAACTAATTGATTACTTGATGCTGAAAGTGGCCCACCAGCCTCCATATACACAGCCCCATTGTTCTCCTAGACAAGGCCATGAACTGGCAAAGCAAGAGGTAAGAATAATCAAGACTGTTTGAAATATGAGACTAAGCTTATGTATTCTTATAGGTTATTTATTACCAATAAATTCATATAGAATTTTAACATAGTTTTTACCATTTTGTTTAAAGTTTTAGTTTTATGTTTATAAAGCATAAAGTTGGTAGTTTTAATTTGACTTTATGATTGTATGATACAGGATTTAGTATTTTTAGCATGATTTTTTTTAATTCTAAGGAAGTTGCTTTCCCAAAACTGGTTGATACTCCAGTAATCAGACATCTTCAGGAATAGAAATAGTAGACCATTCAGCCGAAATGGCATATTGTTCTGTAACACTTAAAATCTTAATTCCTTAGATTTTGAAATTTGACTGTAGATTCCAAACTACATTGAGTATTTGATCTTAAAAAGAACTTAAAGTCATGAGCCATACATTCACATATCATGACAGTTTATTGATAAATGATCAATAAATTAGAAACTTAGGTAGAGATCAAATGTTTTATTCATTTTGGTTGAATCTCTGGTGAAAGGGAATGTTTTGTAACAGAAGTTTAATTCTTGCATCTTTTTTGCTTAGTTATAAAAACTACTGTCTATTGGTCATATTTTAAAATCCCAACTCCTTTGAAACATTCACTTTGACACATTCAGGAAATGAAGAGTTAATATCACAAAACCACCAGTGGATCTTTAGATATCTTATGAAACAAACCAGTAGACAGAGATACTGTTGTAATCTAGGTGTTATACAAGTGGAAACTGATAATAATGCATTTTGTGTTTATGCATTGTCATTAAAATCCATGTCTAAAAAGTAAAATAGTTTTAGGTCAACATTAATTGATTACCTATCCTCATAAGACAAGCAATAAAATTAGGAGCTATGCTTTATAATCCCAGCTGTGTCTTTAACTAACTAACTCATTAACATAATATTCTATGTTGTATTTTCACCTCATCTGACCAAATGTTTATATTTGATGAATCCTTAATTCACCAATATTTAAATGTGGATTTTGTCATGTTATAACTTTTTCTGAAATACTAATAGTAGTTCCCTTTATTTTCATACTAACTCAGATTCGTGTGAGAATTGAAAAGGATCCAGAACTTGGATTTAGCATATCAGGAGGTGTCGGAGGTAGAGGAAATCCTTTCAGACCTGATGATGATGTAAGTTTTGTTTATATATCCTTGAAACACCCATAAAATTTTATTCACTAATTTAATACCGCTTATATGTAAGTGAAAATCTAATAGATATTTGTGTAACTCTACATAGACATCACTTTTATTCCCCTCTGTATAGCTTTTTGTTTGAAATTCGATCATTCAAGTTAATTGCTTAAGGGAAAAATTTTAACCAAAAATTTTGAGTATTTATGATATTATCAAGTGATTTTTAATTTTCATATTACTTTTCTCAATATCTATGAAAGTGATTTCATCACTAAAGTCAGAATTAGTAGAGGGAAAAATAACTTTGATTTGTCATAGTATTACTCAGAGAAGTCAGGGAGAAACTTGTACCGTGAGTCAAATATTTGCATGATGTGGAAGAAAGATTTCTCCTTGGTATTCTGTTATTTATGCATCCTGTCTTTGGTTAAATAGTTATCTTTTTTGTTGTTATTAAAGGGTATATTTGTAACAAGGGTACAGCCTGAAGGACCAGCATCAAAATTACTGCAGCCAGGTGATAAAATTATTCAGGTAATTAAGATAAATCTTTTTATTATTTTCTTTCATTTTATAACACTCCTCTAGGGTTTTTATAGATTAAAATATTTCTAATTTATACTTGAAAATCATTCCTCTGTGTTTGATATAGCTTTTGTTTAAGTTCAGGAAGGGGGATCAGAGTACTACTTTTTGGGAGTGGGCTTTCATATCAAAAATAGAGAAGAAAATTTCAAAATCTGAAAGGTCCTTTTTATTTTCCCATGTCCCCCTCTTTTCTCTGTTCCTTCAGCTTCCTAAACACTTGCAGTGTAGCTCTGTCTTGGAAGGAAGACGAACCTAAGACACAAGTACAGCTCTCCTTCTCTGCCCCTACTTTCACTGTTGTCAGTTCAGAAATTAATCTCTTAACATTCAGAAATTAATTTTTTTTATGACAGCCTACCATTGAAAAGAAGTTAATCTTTAAAAAGTAAACAACTCTCTAATCATAATAGACATTAGCATTTAGTAACAAAAGTACAGACTCTGAAGCCATATTGCCTGGCTCCAACACTTTTCTAAAATATAATTTAAAACTTTTTTTTTTAATTTTTAAATAATTTCAAGCTTAGAGAAAGCTGCAAAAATAATACAGCAAACATCTGTATATACTTCATTTGATCACCAGTTGCTCATATTTTGCCACATTGTCTTTAGCATTCATCCTCCTCTTTTCCCTTCCACCCTTCTCCCTCTCTCTTCATACACATTTATTTTTCTGAACCATTTAGGAATCGATGGTTTTGATTTTGTGACTGAGGAAGTTACTTTACCTCTCCATGCCTGGGTTTTCTCTTCTCTAAAATAGGATGATGAAAGAATCTTCTTTGAGTGTTGTTAAGAGAATCATAGGATTTAATTCATTTGATGTGTGTAGAACAGTGTGTCTTGTACACCTTAAGACCTCAATAAATATTAGCCTTAATTATAGGACGGTGGTCTTGATCTGATGGCTCCCAGGCTTTGGGAAGACTAGGCCTTGTCCCCCGCTCTCCCTGCAGTTTGTTCCCCTCAGATACATGTTAGCACATACATACACAACACCTGACACTGTATCTTAAGCAAGTGGTTCATAACATTGGGCCACTACATGAGAATTGTCTGAAAACTTGGACAAAATACAGATTCCTGGACCCCATCTTCAGAGATTTTAGAGGTATAGAGTAGGGAGTCTATATATGTTGTTTTAAATTCCCAAAGTGATTCTTATTTGCTTCAGGTTTGTGAACTACCTGGCAGAAATTTAAGTGCAGAAATGCAAATAAATTACTGTAAAGTGTTTTTCCTAAAAGCATTTTTCCTCTTTCTTCTAGGCTAATGGCTACAGTTTTATCAATATTGAACATGGACAAGCAGTGTCCTTGCTAAAAACTTTCCAGAATACAGTAGAACTCATCATTGTACGAGAAGTTTCCTCATAAGCACTGTGGACAAAAAAGGGGGAAAGACAGCAAGATTTATTGGAAGATACTTGCAGGGGAAATTAATATTTTGACTATTTTTATATATAAAGAACTCAAAAAATTATGTTCACGTTTGTACATTAATGAAGTAATGGAACTTGTGGTTAGAGGGAAAGAACCACTGTACAGAATATAAAGGAGACTGTTGAATTCATACCATATAAAACTTGTTAGGTTTTTAAACATAGCAATCAAGGCTACAAAAACAAACCTATGTTGTTTTTGTATAGATTGTAGGTTTATTTTTGGATTTCATACATATAACTGAACTGTGTGCAAGGCAATAGTTAGCCTTGATTTTAGCCCAGAGACAGATGGCAGAGCTATCTATCTCATAGCTTTTATGCCTTTATTTTTATTCAACTGGTATTAATGTTTTTCTCCTGAAACTACTTTTTTTTGATGTGGGCAAGAGATTTGAAGTGTTGGCTTTTGCTATGTGCATATTGAATTGAAGAGTGAGTAGGTGAAGGTGGTGCTGGTGGGTTCACTTTCCAAGGCCAGATTAAAACAGTTACTTCCTATAAAAATCTGGAAGCAAAGAATGAAAAAAATGTGTTTTTTATTAATAGAATCATGCAATAAAATACATAATGTCTTTTTAAAGAAGTAGAAAAGACAGTAATTGCATTTTATGAGCTCTACAGGATCTGTTCTTGTCATAGCCATGGACTATACATTTGCTACTGGTGATTCAGTTTTTAATTTTTTAGTCACAGGAAATTTTTAACTCTACTGTAGATGCATGTTCATGCATTTTTTGTGCTATGGAAATCCCCTGGGTTTTTTTATTTTTTGCAAATGGTGGTACTTGCAATCTGTTTTATAATTAGTGTTCCATTTTAATCTAATTTATAATTTTTATTGTAAGCAGCAAATCAAACTAAAATGGCCAGTTTTAGATTGTGTTACCTGTAACACAAAATGTTAAGAAGGTTTAGGAAAGCCTCTTGATTTTTGTTTGGCCTTGCTTTGCCTTGGTAAAGTAAAAGGAAACAGTGTGCATGGAGCTAAGAAACCAAAGCAAGTTTGTGAAACTGGTACAGTGATAGAGAATTGCTGTGGAGAGTTGTAGAGCAAAAGGGGTAGGTCCTTGAGGCCTACCAGTGTGTAAAGTTGTTCAAATAAAGGGCTGTTCTACAGGTAACATTAAATGTGAACTCAACACTTCAGAGTCTTTAAAGGGTTTCTAAGTGTATCAGTGTAATAGTGTTTTACCACCAACTGCCTTTGTTCCCAGTTACTGTAACAAATATGTGATATCTGATAGAGGGTTGTTAATTTTGTTTATCCAAACCATTAATTTTATTTGTTTTTGTTCTATGTAATCAAATAAAATTTGAGTAACATGCAATGGTAAGAATTAATGCATGGTTATTTGGACCAGAAAAAAGTGCCATAGAAGATCAGTGACTGTTTTTAGTTGAGGCTTGTCTGGAACCTTTCATTAGAGCAATATTCAGTTATTGCAATTCATTTTTAATTACTAAGAAATGTAATTTGGAAATTTTTAATCTGTTATGCCTTGTTCTTCAACCTGGATTTAATTAAGACTTTTATAGGACTAGCTAAAACACCAACCTACATTATTTTTGCACAAGTGAATTGGACTCACTTTCCATTCTTGCTAGTCAGAGTAAATGGGCAGCACTTTTAAATATGTGAACTCAAATATTGCACTTCTTTCAAGATGTTATCAATTGGTTATTGTACTGTATAGTTTTAATAATTTTGATTGAAACCCTTTAACAACTCTTTGTAAATTAACTCATTTTAGTTGATTTTCTGTACTATTTACATAGGAATTGATTTTTATGGATATAGTAGAAGAAATGTGCTGTATTTTGATAAAATTCACTTACTGTATGTGTGTTGTAATCTCTAAAGAAAAGAATGACAAACAGCTTCTTTAAGACAAGTCTTGGTGTTCACTTTATTCTTAATTTATTTTAAAATATTAACTTGGCATTGTAAAATAGTCACATTCTCTTTTTATTAATTTCAAATTTTCACCATCACATTCTACTTTTAATCAGGAATATATAAAATAGGCATAATTGTGGAGTTTTCAGCTACTTTACCTTGCACCAGATACACAGATACAGTTTTGGAAAAGGAATTAAGCCCCACAGAACAATGCATTCATCAGTGATTAAACATTAAGTTCATTGAATATTATATTGAAATATTACAAGTGCAGCAAATGTAAAATGCACTATTGTATTCTTTAGTTAATTAAATTTTTGTAATGTTCTTGCAACACAAGAAGTTGAGTAAGGGCCGGGCGCGGTGGCTCACGCCTGTAATCCTAGCACTCTGGGAGGCCGAGGCGGGCGGATCGTCCTGAGCTCAGGAGTCCGAGACCAGCCTGAGCAAGAGCGAGACCCCGTCTCTACCAAAAATAGAAAGAAATTAATTGGACAGCTAAAAATATATACAGAAAAAAAATTAGCCGGGCATGGTGGCGCATGCCTGTAGTCCCAGCTACTCGGGAGGCTGAGACAGTAGGATTGCTTGAGCCCAGGAGTTTGAGGTTGCTGTGAGCGAGGCTAATGCCACGGCACTCGCCCCAGGCAAGAGAGTGAG